>JAUCMT010000051.1:2773047-2784155 GCA_032357475.1 Enteromius thamalakanensis
CGTGTTTTAATGTGTTTTGGGTAACTTATAGTGATGAAGAAATGAGCTGCGTGTCATCTGAAAGTTTGATTAGATCTGAGAATCTGATTATGAGAAATAACCGAAATGAGCATCCCTAGTACTGTTTTTACTACTGTATTTTGATCAAATAAATGCAGCCTTGAAGAGCATAAGAATGTTGTTCTTTTTTTTGTTTGTTTTTTTAAGCATTTTAAAAATCTTACTGACCCCAAACATTTCAACGGTAGTGTAATAGTTTAGGTGAATGTGAGATTTGTTTAGTCGAATGTGAGCAGAATCTTTTTTGATAGACAATAACTTTATTTATCGTGCACTGTCAGCATCACAGCTTTGCAGATAGTTTAGGTTCATGACACACTGCATGAACGATCATATTTGAAAAGTCATAATAAGGAAACTTTAAGGTGTACATTTATCAGCATGTGCATTACGTGTTTTTTTTCTGAGCCTTCATTGTTTCTTCCAGATGAGTTTAACAGAGTGATCATCCCTGTAAAACGAGGGGAGGAGAACACGGACTACATCAACGCCTCTTTTATAGATGTGAGTAAAACCCGTCTGACCTCAGTCAACATTTACTCCCAACTCACCGAGATATCGCTCAGGGAAGCCTGGAGGGAACGCTACAATATTCCACGCTCTGTTGAGAGACCACACAGCATGCTTTTCTTTTCTTTTGGGAGTGCTTTAAACACATTTTTCTGTCATGACGTTATAAGGACGCCCATGCTGAGATTACGAGCCTGGGACGCTGACCACTGCTCTGTTGAAAAATAAAAAGGATTATAAATGTATTTATTTTCATTTTATGCTTTAAAAAAAGTATAATTATAACAATCAGTTGATGCTGATTGTCAAAAATTCAGATGTTCAGATGTTTCAGACAATTTGGATGTTCCCTTAGAAGGGAGCTGCCTAAGTAAGCAGTAGACAGTGATGCAGCTCACTAGGTTTTGGGAGAAAAATGCATGTTTTTCCCTCCAGCACAGATCAGTGAGAGCGGGGCAGCTTTGTTTTGGCTTAAAGCCCTTTCACTTCCTCTTCATTTGTGTGGCTAAAGACCTTAATCAAAAGACAATCAGAAAAGGAAAACTTCTCCAATGCTGCTATAATGGAAACCAAAGTGGCTTTGCACAAATACATCTGCTCAGTATTGCTTAAAGAGTCGGATATAGTCATCGTGTAAATGACATTTTAAGTTTTGGGTCAGAAATTATTTATTGTTTTATTATTTTTGACAGAAATGATTACTTTTATTCACCAAGGACGCATTAAATTGATCAAAAGGGACGTGAAGACATTTGTAATGTTACAAAAGATGGCTAGTGTATATAAATGTTGTCATATTTGTGTGTTTGTGCAGGGTTATAGGCAAAAGGACTCGTACATGGCATGTCAGGGCCCCCTGCAGCACACCACTGAAGACTTCTGGAGAATGATCTGGGAGTGGAGAAGCTGCTCTATCGTAATGCTGACCGAGCTGGAGGAGAGAGGACAGGTAGGTTTTCCTGTCTCATGAATTTGATAACTACTTACAAGCTTTCTGGACAAGCAACAGAATCATTGTTGCATTTTCAACCCCTCGTAGTAGGGCGATAGAAATTAAATCTGTCTCTTCCTCACTCTCTGCAGGAGAAGTGTGTCCAGTATTGGCCTAGTGACGGCGTGATGGTTTGTGGAGACATGTCCATTGAGTTAAAGAGGGAGGAGGAAAGTGAAAGCTACACTGTTAGGGACCTTCTCGTCACCAATAACAGAGTGAGTCCTTCTGGAAGGTGATCTTTTAGCACTGTATTTTAATGTTTGCCATTGATGTCATTTGCATTCTCCTTTTTCTTTCTCTCTGCAGGAAAATAAGGCTCGTGCTGTGAGGCAGTTTCATTTCCACGGCTGGCCAGAGGTGGGCATCCCGTCTGACGGGAAGGGTATGATCAACATCATCGCTGCAGTTCAGAAACAGCAGCAGCAGTCTGGAAACCACCCAATCACTGTGCACTGCAGGTAAGCCGCACATACTACTTTTGGCCAATCAGAAACCTGAAACATGAAACTTGCATGTTGCATAATTTAGAATAATATATGTGTATGCTACTTAGTCCTGTCATACAATTATTCGCATCAAAAATCCCCGTTTTTGTTTACATATTATATGTGCACTGTGTACATTTACCACGTGTATTTAAATACCCACACTAGGGCTGTTAAAAAATCATTTTCATTTTGAATATTCATCGAATTTAAAAAATAATCTCCACATTAAAATTGAAAAACAGCATTCGAATTGTACGTTTGTGTCATGTAATGTGTTTGTTAGCCTATTCTATTAAACCAACTAGATGCGTTGCTGCTATGTTGTATCAAATATTCTGGAAAATAAGAGCATCGGTGAGGAGAAGATGTTTAAGGCAAAACTGAAACTAAGCTATTCATATAAACCACTTATTTATCGCATTTTCTATAGGGACAACTATGACAGTTGCAGTCTAGCACAAGAGAAACACGTGTTTAGAAAGCCATGTAAAATTAATGTAAGTTCAACTTGTCTAACGGTTTTATGGCAGGTTTTCCACATCTGACAGCATGTCATGCTTTTAAATGAAGAAAGTAGCCTACTCTTTGTGATTCGTTTTCGGTCTTTCATTAAACTATACATACATGCACAGTCAGTGCTGTTGTTTTTATGATTATTATTTAAGCAACTTTAGCAATTAATTATATATGGTTTATAAACATTATTTTAAACATTATTCGTTTTATTAAAGATAGTGTTTTTATGTTATTCTGCTTTGAAGAAACGTGCATAATATATTGCTTATTGCGCCCTCTTGTGGCCTCAGTGGAGAAGCCAAAAACGTTTCTCCCCTAATTGAAATGATGCCTTTTAAACTCTAATATAATTCGAATTTTGAGTTATTTAAGTTAAAAAAAAATTAATTTCGTTTTTCTTTTTCAAAATATTTACATGTATTATATATAAATATTTAATATATAAACATATTGTTTTGTAAACTTATTGTTTTTAAATATACATACATATATTTGTATTTACATAATAAATATACAGTGTATACACATATATATATCTAAACAAAGCTATTTTGGATGCGATTAATCACAATTTATAATTTGGGAAAACAAATATTTTTATATATATATAATATATATAAACAATTTTGGCCAAAATTGTTGACACTGAAATTAAAATTTTTCCAGAAAATCAGGTCTTTCTCACAGAAAAGTATTGCATTAACACATGTTTTATTATACACATTTATTCCCTTTGTGTGTATTGCAGCAAAACAAAAAAAGGTAATTTGACATAGTAACACAAAACTCAAAAATGGGCTGGACAAAATTATTGTGGATTAATGAGATCGTTTCAAGCATGTGATGCAAACTCAAGGTTACAAGGCAATCTCCAGAGATCTAGACTTGCCTTTGTCCACAGTACTCAATGTTATCAAGACTCTTGAAACCCATGGCACTGTAGCTAATCTCACTGGGTGTGGACGGAAGAGAAAAAACTGCGAAAGGTTGCAACACAGGATAGTCCGGCTGGTGAATAAGCAGCCCCAAACAAGTTCCAAAGAAATTCAAGCTGTCCTGCAGGCTCAGGGAGCATCAGTGGCACTGGAAACTATTCGTTGACATTTAAATGAAATGAAACGCTATGGCAGGAGACCCAGGAGGACCCCACTAATAAAAGCGGGCTTTCCACACAAAAAAGTTCATGTGTCATTAGTATGAGAATTTTTTTTTTATTTTAACCATGTCGGGCTGGAATCGGGCTTGGACATAAATATCTTAATGCTTGTCGGGCTCGGGTCGGATTTGGTTACTGCTCTGTCGGACACGGGTCAGGTTCGGACAGAAAAATGTGGCCCAATCCGCATATATATATATGTATATATATATATATATATATAGCAGTAAAAACCACAATATTGTTAAATATTGCAATTTCAGAAGAACAGTATTTTTTTGAAATTGAACTTTTTTTTTGGAACCTAACTGCCAGTTCAGTCAATTCAGTGTTTCCTTGTAGTGAAAAGTATAGATTTTTTTATTATCCTTTTTTTTAATCTTACTGGCCTTTTGAAAGGTGGTGTCTTTTTACCTTAAAATGCTTTGGCCTGTCTTTTTGTGCTCCAAGAGGAATCCATAATATAAAAACAGGAAATAACAAGTTCATTAATGAGTTTGTGGTTGTTACAGTAGTGTACTACTCCGCTTATTGCATAATGAGTTCTTCAAACTATAAAGACAAAAGGACATTTTGGTTAGACAGGAATGCCAACTTTAATGATTTGACTGGTTTGGCAGCTTAATTAAGGTTTAGTGGTTTTGTAATGCATCTCTAAATCACTCGCTAGTTGTGAAACAGATAGGGCTGCAGCGTCCAGTGGGAATTCAGGGTCAACCAATTAAGAAAAGCCAATTATGAAGACTAAAAACAGACTCATTAATATCCACAGAGCGGTGAGTAATTGATGTTTGTTTGTTAAAAGTGCCGGAGCAGGGCGCACAGGGACATTCTGTGCTCTGAGTACGGTCCTGGAGCGGGTGAAGGCGGAGGGCATTCTGGACGTTTTTCAGACGGTGAAGAGTCTAAGACTACAGAGACCGCACATGGTGCAGACACTGGTGAGAAAACACATCGCTCACGATGCAGCGTTGCTTTACTAGATCAAAATGCATTTTAATTGTTTTTAGCAGAGGCATAAATCATAATGCACGTTGGGAAAAAAATTGTGATTTAAAAAACAAATTTAATTTTGCAGTTGTTTACTATGATTGTTTTAGGGCTACACAAATTGTTACACCCTGTTTTTAATGTATGACTATAATATTACTGCGACTACTGCTAAAAATAATTCATTACCGTTTTAATTATTACTACTCCTAATTAAACAAAATATGAAAGATTACTAATTGTAATTTATTATTCTAATTATAATATTCACTGTAATATAAAAACAATCAAATACTTAATGATAATGATTTGATTTTATAGCACAATTTTGATATTTATATCCTGTCTTTATTTACACACATTTATTTTGGCAATAACCACATGCAGCACTTAAAGCTTTGATTTTTTTTAAATTTTTTTATTTTGACAAAACGTGGTTTGTAAACGCAGATAATTACAATCTTGAAAAGATGATTGACGTGTTGCGTTCTCAAATGCACAAAAACGTTTGTTGCTCTAAAACACTGAAAAACAGGATTATGAGCTGCTCGTGTGCAAATGAAGTGCCACGCATCACTCTGAAAAGCAGCACATATCCGGTGAAGCCATATATCCATTTCTGTCTTATTCTGGTTAATGGTGTAGTCCTAGTAAGACATTATTAGAAAAGGATGAACAAACTCAACTCAATACATCCTGTTTCCCCCCCACAGGAGCAGTATGAGTTCTGCTACAAAGTGGTTCAGGAATACATTGATGCCTTCTCTGACTACGCCAACTTCAAGTAAAGCCACACCCACCTGCAGAACATCGGACAGACTTTCCCAGTCATGCACTCATGTCCACGCTTTCACAAAAACACAAAAAACGAGACGGACTGCCAGCGCAAAGCAAAAGGGAATGAAAATCCTTTGGCCGGCAAGCACGAGAACACGGTGGTGCTGGAGATGGAAAGAAAACAAACAAAGAAAAACACCATTAGAGATGCCTTCTTGAATATTTTGTAATATTGCTCTTGTTAATAAGGCCCTTACCCATTTCTCTCAGTGTAAATATGCTCTTGTATTATTATTTTTTTTGGTTTTAGAAGCCATTCTGTTGCGGTTTTTAGAGTGACGGTAATATAGTTTACTGGTATATAAATGCATACATGAATGACGCTATAGAGACCGAACCGGTAGCAAGGTGAGGGTTCTTTTCACTTGTTGTTTACCTTCTTTCTCTGCGGTTGAGTGACTGAAATGTATTTGAACGGCAGCTCAATCCCACTATGCGGTTTCCTGTAGCTACACAATGCAGCAAAATCAACCAACTCTGGTGCATCAGCGACTGAAAGCGCGTGCGTTTGCAGAAAACACTTCACTGTGCTTTTTGATTGTGTTTACTCGAGTGACAGATATGATTTTTGAATCTGTTTTTTTTGGGTGTGTGACAAACGAGGAAACCCTGAGTGTTAAGACCAGAGAAATTCCACTTTCCAATTTCTTTTGTGTTGTTTTGAGACCCCTTGAATCTCTCAAGGGATTTAATCATTCCATGCCCAGAAATCTTTTCTTCTCAAGATCGCTCTAAAAGCACCTTCTATACTTGTGATTATAATCAAGGAAGTGATGCATTTACTTCCCCAGATGTCTGATAATTGGCCTTAACAACTGTGTTTGACAATATGAGTCGACTGTTGTGATTTGTTGTGAAGTCACACTAACCCGTTCCACATGAGACACTGTGCCAATAGCAGCCTCTCAGGGGCAGGATCCTTCTTCAGAGGTGGGAAAGTGCCTCATCACGTTCCTGTAGCTTCAAGCGTATTCCCCCGCCTGCTCTTTTGTAGCCCATGTTCTCCCAATCCATTGGGACATTGTGGCCTGTGTGGCGTATGATAATCTGTAATGAAACCCAAACGGTTGCTTTTTCTGTGTCTGGTGTATTTTCGAACTATTTTTTTCCTTCTTTGCTTGCATACCGTATAAACCATCCTAGAGGAAGCACCAGACTTCAGGACAAGTCCCTCAAAACCCAAGCTCTTAATGTACACAGAGCAATCTAGTTCTTCTGGTCAAGAAGGGAAGCCACATGTCTGGAGATTCACTTCATTCTTCTGTTGAATGTGACGTTGAGAAACGGCCTGCTTGGAGAAGCAAGAGGACAAAGACTAAAGAGTAAGAGTCCGCTCTCCAGACAACCCATGAAAATTGAGGATTTCATCTGAAACCTCTCTCTTTTAATTGGATTGTTTCTAAATTTCAAACTAGAGCCTGTTTTATGTTCTAAAAATCTTAAAAATGTTACCCTTTCTGATTTTTCTTTTCTGTTTATGCACCCTTCTTGTACATAATGTAAGGTTATTTATATTTCATTCCTACCTGTTGCCTTGTTTTTTTTTTTCATCTTTCACCCACTTTTTTTTTCTTTTTTTTTTAAGATACTTGTATATTAAACTGTACTGGGACCATTTTGAAATGTATTTAGTTTTTTCCTGTTTTTAGTTCGGTATTATTGTCTTAAAATCTTTTTTTTTTTCTCCCTAGTGTTTTGTTATTCAAATTTGAATATATATGTATATATAATTATATATATGATGCAAATTATATATAATTATATAATGCTGAACGGCCTTTCTAAATAAGATACTGTTCAAACCTAATAAAAGTGCTTGAGATTTTATCTGTAATCATTTAACTTTAATGTCTGAATATGAGTACTACCATTCCAAAAAAATAAACCTTTGCTTGTAGTAAATTGATCTATAGTGACAGTAAAATATACGCCCCACGGTACAAATTTATCAAACAATCCTGAAACCATAAAAATATTAATGTGACCCTATTATATTGCCTCCAGTAAAGATGTCCACAAAGTAGCACTGCGCTCACAAACAGCTGCTTTATCATGCATTACCATCACCACAGGTTAGCTATTTGGAGGGGTTTAGAAAAATTATGAGAGCAAAAAAAAAGTTACAAAAATATATATATAACTGTATAACTGTTGTTGGGGACTCCTAAAACCAAGATGTAAACCTTTCATAATAACCCGTAATAGGGGAATTTTAAGCGTTTTCAACATTAACAAATAAAAAATAAGCATTATTAGAAAGATTTCTAAAGACGATGTGACACTGGAGGCTGAAGTAATGATGCTGGAAATCCCAGGAATAAATTACATTTTAAAACAGAAAAGTTATTTTAAATACTGCAGTGACTTGAATCTGTGATACTGTTGTGATTTGAAATAAATGCAGCATGGGCGACACTGGATCCCTGAGGGAAATTCAGGGAGAGTGTCACGTCACCTCGTGTCACCTTGTCTCTCATCCTTCCTGGCCCTTCAGACCTGGTGTCAGACCTGAGATGTGGCTGGATTATCACCACAGACCTCAGCGCGTGTTTAAACACCATTTGACAGGAACTCAATCAGAACTTGAAAGTCTGCGATGAGTCAGTCGTTCTCCATCCGTCACATTCTCTGCTCCGATCACCCCGAGGGAGGCCTTCTGTGTAATTAAGATCACAGTCAGGCTGGAGTGTTTGCACAGTGTTTTCTCTCTGGGACAGTGTGCGTTTCGTGTGGGTCAGGGGGTCACAAATGACGGATGTGAGGTCACGCTGGCCACTTTTCACAGCTTAGAGGAAATGAGCCAGACATTTGCTTTTTTAATAAAACATGCTCATTAATAATGTGCGATACTGGGATCACTAGTTGCCATGAATGAAAAAAAAGTTACAATATTATATGTACAATAAATATCGACAGTTTAGATGGCTGGTGATTTCTATTTCTTAAAAGCCTACACTGCTGTTCATAATTATTTCAAATAAATCCTTCTATATTAATGCTGCTGAACTATCTATTCATCAGAAAATTCTTAAAGAAATATTTCATGAGCTACACAAAAATATTCAGCAGCACAATAAAAATAGCAGGTATTCAGTAGGCCTATATTAGAATGATTTCTGAATGATTATATGAAACCAAAGAGTAAGGGCGGTTGAAAACTGATTTAAATTAAATTTCAAAATTCACTCACCTAAAGGATTATTAGGAACACTAATACTAATATGGTGTTCGACCCACTTTCTCCTTCAGAACTGCCTGAATTCTACGTGGCATTGATTCAACAAGGTGCTGAAAGCATTCTTTAGAAATGTTGGCCCATATTGATAGGATCACATCTTGCAGTTGATGGAGATTTGTGGGATGCAAATCCAGGGCACGAAGCTCCCGTTCCACCACATCCCAAAGATGCTCTATTGCAGTGCTTCCCAACCTTTTTTAACTCACGGCCCACACAGCTAAGCACATATGCAAAAGAATTTAAACAATCCCGCTTTTTGTGTCGGGTTAACTAAGTAACAAGGATCAGAATCAGAAGCAAGGCTGTTAATTGTCTTTATTGAATAAACTGGTAATGTATTGAATAAACAGAAAATATACATAACGGATCAGCAAACTAGACATTTTTTATTATATTAACAATATTTAATTTTTTATTAAGAATAATTGGCGGCCCCCCCTGCAATACCGGCCCACAGGTTGAAAACCACTGCTCTATTGGGTTGAGTGATCTGGTGATTGTGGGGGCCATTTTAGCACAGTGCACTCACTGTCATGTTCAAGAAACCAATTTGAAATGATTCGAGCTTTGTGACATGGTGATACTGTTGGAAGTAGCCATCAGAGGATGGGTACATGGTGGTCATTAAGGAATGGACATGGTCAGAAACAATGCTCAGGAAAACATCCCCAAAACCATTACACCACCAGCCTGCACAGTGTTAACAAGGCATGATGGATCACTGTTCTCATTCTGTTTATGTCAAATTCAAACTCTACCATTTGAATGTCTCAACAGAAATCGAGACTTATCAGACCACGCAACATTTTTCCAGTCTTCAACTGTCCAATTTTGGTGAGCTTGTGCAAATTGTAGCCTCTTTTTTCTATTTGTAGTGGACATGAGTGGTACCCGGTTGGGTCTTCTGCAGCCCATCTGCCTCAAGATTGTGCGTGGTGTGGCTTCACAAATGCTTTGCTGCATACCTCGGTTGTAACGAGTGGATATTTCAGTCAAAGTTGCTCTTCTATCAGCTTGAATCAGTCGGCCCATTCTCCTCTGACCTCTAGCATCAATAAGGCATTTTTGCCCACACGACTGCCGCATACTGGATGTTTTTCCCTTTTCACACCATTCTTTGTAAACCCTAAAAATGGTTGTGCCAAACCCTAAAAATCCCAGTAATTTAGACTGGCCCGTCTGGCACCAACAACCATGCCATGCTCAAAATTGCTTAAATCACCTTTCTTTCCCATTCTGACATTCAGGAGTTAAGGAAATTGTCTTGACCAGGAACACACCCCTAAATGCATTGAAGCAATTTCCATCTGATTGGTTGATTAGATAATTGCATTAATGAGAAATTGAACAGGTGTTCCTAATAATCCTTTAAGTGTATGCGGAAGAAGTGTTTTCAAAGCCACACCGAAGTTGCCCGTTTTATGCTGTATTTTTGTCCTGTGTCAGCTTCCATAGCTTCTTCAGTATGCGTTTTGAAAGGGCGGGGTAAGCGGCGGACTTAGCCATTTGTTGAAGTTTGAATCTTAACCGCTAGATGCCGCTAAAAATTACACACCGCACCTTTATCGGGGAGTCAGTCAAGTCATCTTCTATCCACTGCTGAAATCCACTGCTTGTGCTTTTCCCTTAACGTACACATTGAATTTTATATTGAATTTAAGATTGTCCTCCATTTTTAACCCATTGTTAAGCATTTTTAAGCCACAGGATGGCGCCAAACTGTCTGTGACAGGGGAGTGATATAATTACTAACGGTCAAGATGACATCAAGCTCATCATTAACCAATTTGGGTAAAAAGTTGTATAGGAATAGTTTTTAATATTCAGAAATATTAATATCAGTTCAGAATTTGGAATAGTTATTACTATATAAATGTCTTTATTATGAACAGGTGATTATCAGTTAGAACAGGCAAAAAATATTACATTATGCAGTTAGTTTTTAAGTTTCATGTTGGGTTTGTAGGTGTGTTCGACTTCATGCGGCGCTGCAAGAAATCGGCTGCTGCCTTACAAAACAATGCATTCTGGTAAGATCATTTGTCCACCTTTGATCGGCGTTGCAGCTGCCTTTCGATCACAGCGCCGCCATCTTGGTTCGGTGATCCAAAGTTTCACTGCATTCAGATCAACTCTAAAGATGTCGGACTTTTGTGCTGCATATGGATGTTCGAACGAAAGAAATAAAAAAAAAACAGCAAGGGATAACATTTCAGAGGTGAGGGTGTGTTTTATGCGTTTCATGACATTGTGGTTACCAAATTATATTGTTTCAGTCCTTTGTTGATGACCGCACGTAACGTAGTTAATCCATGCTAA
>JAUCMT010000051.1:2816705-2862336 GCA_032357475.1 Enteromius thamalakanensis
TTTTTAATCTAATAAATGCAGCCTTGATGAGCAGAAGAAACATCTTTAAAAACCATTAAATATCTTACTGTTCTAAACCTTTTGAACGGTAGTGTATATATAATTTTTTACTAAGTGTTACTACTTGGACTATACTGAAACATTTATTATCTGATTTGTCTTGTTAAGGATGACATCACTGACACCCCTAACGAGTCTGAGGTAGTGGAGCAGATTGAGCAAGAACTTGTTGCTGAGGAGAAACAGGAGACACAGGCAGAAGTTTCTTCTCCAATTGAGGAGGAAGAGCAAGTTCAGCAGGAAGAGGATAAGGAAGTAGCTTTTGCAGTTGAGGACGTAACTTCAGCAGTTAAGGAAATCGAAGAGACTGATCGTCCACCAGCTGTTCCTGAAGCACCAGTCATTCCCGTCGACCTGGTTGAGTGTGTTTCCTCTGTGCAAGACAATGATGCAGTAGAAGAACCATCTGCTCCTGAGCTGGAAGCTCCACAGGAGGAGACATCTGCTTCTCCTAGTGCAGCAGGTGAAGAAGAAGTCATTATAGAGACAGAGGAGCCAGCTGTGAGCCAACAAGATGAGAATGCCTCCGATGAGCCACTTGAGACTGAGGAAAGCCAACCTACAACGGAGGACTCTGAAAAAGAGGAAGAGAAACTAACTGAGATGGATGAAAAAGAAGAACCAAAAGAAGAGGAGGACAGTGCCACCACTGAAGATGATGATGATGATGATTATGAGGGGAAAAGCTCAGACGAAACTCACGATTCTACTCCTGGGGTACGAGTTCTTCGAGGAGGCAGGATCAAACCCGTCCCGCCAACACCCAAGCGCACATCCAGTAGACTTAGCAAGGCTGTGGTCATTCCGGTGGTGGATGAGGAGTTTGATGAAGAAGAAGAAGAAGAAGAGGAGGAGGAGGAGAAACTCACAAGCACTGAGGAGGAGAAGGGGAGCACAGAGGAAGATGAAGCTGTCAAACACAATTTAGGAGAAGAGGAGGAGCCTCTGGTGATTGACAGGAGAGTGTTGCGGAGGAAAACCAAAGTGATCCAGTCCACGCCCACAAAAGCAAAAAGACGCAGTAAAAACTGATTACATTTATTCTCCACTCAAAAAACACAGTAGTGGGCACTACTTAGTAGACACCTATAACACAATCTGTACTAGAGAGTATAGAGCATCTTTTATACTTGGGATAGGGTTTATAACAAGCAGTGTTTACAACATCTAGTTTTTTGGTTTTGGTTCAGGTTTTGTTTTATGACTAAAAGAGAAAAATGAAAACTAAATGTGACATTTTTCATAGTAAGATGTTTAAGGCACAGTCCCTTAATTTACAATGCTGACTGCTCACAATTATATCTGTGATCTTAATCACCTTTGCTTTCGCTGCAGCTGATTCTTATTGAATGCAGCTTAAACTGCTTATAAAAAAGCAGCCATACGCTTTCAAATTTACAATGTGAAGGTCCTATATTAGGTGTGCTGCTGTGGATTGAGTTTCGTTATCCATTATTATTTCACATTTTGTTCTCACAAATGTTTGGGTTTCAATTGTTTCACACAATAAGGTTTTAAGGAAGTCCTTTCACATTTTTTATTATCTTTCTGATGATTATGATAGGTTATTTGTTCTTAAAATTACGTGAATGAAGGCATTGCTGTGCATGCCCATACATACACACACAAGTATTCACACATCAATATGCAAGTATGTTTATACCTGAGTGCAGGTTTAAAGTTTACATGGAGGCTAATGTTAACTGTATGGTTAAATAGGCTACATACGAGCGTGTTTAGCATCCACTGTTAATGCTAATGTCTTATTTTAAATACCAACTCTAGATTATATATTTAGCTGAAAACTAGTAACTTAAACACAATATATGAGTGGTGAATCTTAATAATTGTGGGTTTAAGTAATGTAACACTCGCGTTGTCACCCGTTAGCATTTTACTCGTAGTTTGTTTTGTTGACATTTTTCGTTTTGCGTATCCCACGTGTTATTAAATAACGCATATACATTGTTTAATCATATTTTGTTAAAGCTGTGAAAGAAACGCTGGCACATTTCATTTTTGTGTGTGTTTTAATGTGGGCGACCACACGAGGGCGCACGTGGATGTTTTAAAAAAGCCATTTCGGGAGTCTCCTCACACGCTTTCTGTTAATCTTCGCCGTTATCTCATTGACACCTGAGGTCAGTTGCTTGCATTTTTATGGCGAAGAATAAGGCAAAGAACTCTAGAAATGATTCCTCTCAACTTCACAGTTTATGCTTTTTGTTGACAGGCAATACAAGTAGACATTTTTTGATCACCGTCTTGAGTGCTTTCAACTTTATTTACTTGTTTTAGGCGTTTGAGCAATAATTTTCATGAGTAGTTTTCTCAAACTGATTTTTCCTGTAGTAAATAAATACCTTTCTTGTATATTCCATGTCATAAGTTTTTTTCAACACGGTTTCTTTCATGTGAATGTGTAGCTAAATATTAATACTCTGTGTAATACTCCGAGCTGTGTAAACATACACACATGGATGAGGCGGAGTGATTTTGTACAGCTGGGTTGAATGATATTTCGGTGCCAATCATTTGCTAAGCAAGGTGTGTCAGAGTGCATGTGCCGCCTCTTTTGTGTTTTCTAACAAAAGCAGCCCATCTGGTTTCCTTTGCCTTACCCTACCTTGTTCTTCCAGCTTTTATCCATTTTAGCAAATTTGAGTCAATTTCCACATCTTTTGAATTTACTCTTTCATTGACTATTTGTGTGTAACTGCTAATTTTTGAGAATTAGGAGAGAATTGGTAAAGGGATATTTTGATGTTTTTTTTTTTTAAGGAAATAGATAGAAAAAGATGTCTCTTTATGTATATTTTCCACATTTTGAATTGTGCATTTTTTGCAAACCAACAGTGCAAGGTATATCTCTGTTTGTGTGCCTGTATGTACGTCTGTGTATTTGTGGTGTGGATGCACTAGCTTGTGTGTGTGTGTGTGTGTGTGTGTTTTATGGTCCTGGCTGATTAAGCTTGGCACTGTCAGGAGTGGGTTTGTGTGTGTAATTAATGATGTGTCTCCTGCTCTCTCCCATGGTAAAGGCTAATAGGATTTCCCAGCCCCAGGCTACAGCGAGGAGAGGCTGGGCGCATGAGGAAGTGTGCAGGAGAGGAGAGGGGAGGCAGATTGTGAGAGGTGACAACGCAGGAGGTTTGAGCAGGTGAAGGTGAGAGGTTACAGAGGATTCTGGATGGCCTGGCCACGCTCGAGAGGAGAATTTGGGATGCTGTGGGAAAAGGAGAATGTGTTAAAACTGTAAAACCTCTGGAGATAAAAACTGCTAAAAGAAAGGAACATGTAATTTGTAATTTAACATTGTATGGGAGGTAAAAAACTTATTCATGTAAATGTATTCATGGTTATATTATTATGTATTAAGTTTTTTTTAAGTTATAAAATAATGTTAGTAAATTTTTCAGTCATTATTTAAGTTATGTTCAGCTAAAATAGGTCAAATGTAACTAGGCATTTAAACCATATATTGCTTTTGTTTGACATTTGCAATAAATTAAATATAAATAACAATTTAAAATATAATAGTATTAAATAATTTAATTTACACCACATTAAACTATTGAATATTGTTTGAATTTAATTATTTTATTTAGTTTTTCTGCAAAAAGTTAAATAAAAATAATTAAACTTACACAATTTAATTATTTATAATTGATACAGTATTTAATAGTATTTTGATGTATTTACAAATTAGAAAAAAATAACAGATTACAAAAATTAATAATATAATTACTATCATAATGTGTCAGATCATTTTCAGTCAGCTTTAAAGTTACTTACAGCTGAAATAGATCAAATCTAATAAGACACTTTTAAAACCATTTAATTTAACTATTGCATATACTATATGAATAGAAAACAATGTAATAACAAACCTTAAAATAGGTATATCAAACAGATTTATAATGTGCAATTGGTACATTTCGAACTGAACTAAAAATACTCAAGAAATAAGCTAAAAGTAATTTTCCATCTAAAAAAAAAACAATGATCTATAGTTGATTGACGTTTGCTTAACGCAAAAACAACTTTTAATTGTTCAATTTCCCCTGCTATGTTCAGGTTTGCTTAAATAAAGCCGTTCAAGATGATGCTTAACTTTTGACCTTCTGTCTGAAATCGATAATAAAATGTGAAAATATAACTCTAATCTCTAAAGACAAGAGAAAAGGTGACGAGAGCGATAATAAAACCTAGGCTGAGGAGTGCGATAGAGTAAGCAAACCGGAGTGAGGAGGGATGCTGAGAGGCTTTGCAGTGAAAGAGACTTTCTAGGGGGTTCCTGTGCTGTGGGGCTGATTGTGTGCCGGGTGGAGGGGGGCATTGTGGGATAGCATGGGACGGAGAAACGGGAGGGAGAGAGGTGTGAGAGAACGAGCAGGTGATTTATAACAACAACAGAAGGCTTCTCTCCCCTCCACCACCTCCTCTTCCCTCTCACTGAAGCAAAACAAGGAAATCCATTACAAAAAGGCTCGTGTGATAATGGACTTTGCTCGGTGTATGTATGTGTGCAGAACCAAGACATCGGATATATTTGGGTAATAAAAGTGTAAAGATTTTTTCTGAGATATACTAGCATGGCTCAGGTCTGGATGTGTATGTGTATACAGACACATTTTTAGTCCCTGAGCTCCTCGCCTTCTCGTCCTCACCTCCCTGAGATAAAGACCTCTATTCTACCTCGCCGAACGAGAGATGGTGCTGGCAGGCTCCAGGGAGCAAACAGAGAGAAGGAGGAGAAGTAAATAATAGAGGGATATGGCAGGCAGTAATGGTATGATGGCACTGAAGACCACGTTCTCCACGGCAGGAGGGGCTGCATGCGGGATCTAGCTCGGCTCAGAGTCTCCCTCTGGGGGAGGAGACGGTGTGGAAGAGCCCCGTGCCTGCTCCTCTCACATTACCCCTTATGTTAAAACCAGTCAGGGGGAAAATTGGGGCCTGCGTGGTCCTCCGCAGGCCCACCTGAGCCCACTGAGACAAGGAATGGGGAAGGAGGGGGACCTACAAGTCTCTAAATGCATGAGTAATAAGAGTCGTAACCTTGAAAACATGTTGGGGATGAAAGCAGACACATGTGAAATGCATGTTTGTTGTTTTGTGATGGCTGTCAACACCTACGTAAGAGACAGTGGAAAAAACTTTGGAAAATGCATTTCAATGGATTTATAGGAATGAGCTAATTACTTATTTGTATTAAATATCATATGTTGTATCTTCACTCATAAAGGGCTCCAAGATTTATTTCATGGATATATATACATCTTCCTGGGACAATGTTCCAGGTTGTCCCCACTTGATGGCAGACCTATAATCTTTTTGTTTTGTTTTGTATAGTGACATTTCTTTGTTGATTTGTTTGGTAGTTTTTCTTGTTTAGTAATAAACATTTTCTTTTTGATTTGAAGATTGTTTTTGGTTTGTTTAGTGATTTAGTTTGATTTATTTGCTTTGCATTGTTTTAGTTTGTCTTTTGTGAATTGATTTGTTTGGTGACATTTCTTTGCTCAGCTTGGTTTGATGTTTTAGTTTTTTCAGTGATCTGTTGTTGGTCAACTATAAGTTTGTTTTATTTTCTTAGTGACTTTTCTATTTGTTTTGGTGGTTTGTTTTCTATTGATTGATTTTTGTTTGGTGGACTATATTGTTTCTGTTATTTGTTTAATTGATTGAAAGCTCCGCTAAAAGACCTGTAGTACTGAATCACTTTCAATGCAATAACGGTTTACTTTAAAGTTTTATATTCTAATGCAGATTTATATACGTATAAATCCGTATTTATATTATAAAAACTTATATTTATTTATCTTACAAAATGTGTTTTTTTTTTTTTAATTAATTTTAAATAATTTTTTATTAACAGTTGAAACTGTTTCAGTGAACCCATACTTTGAGGGCTTAGTTTGTTCAGCAAAATTTGTAATTTAATATTTGATCAAATTTTGTTTAACAGTTAGCAAACTACGGAATGCCATAAAAAATTTAATTAACCCCATTTATATACTCCCTTTTGAGTAACTTGAATCCTTTAAACTTAAATACTGTATTGCCGGTTTCTAAATTTTACAAGTTCATTAAATTCTTACAAAATTATTGTGCCCCCTATGTCCAGGTGACATTTGTCTAGACAATTGTTTTTCTTTACTAGCCCATCAGATGGCGCTTGCTTTCAGTCTGGAGGCTGTTCTGGGTGCAGTGGTAAATCACAGATGTTGCCTGTCCCGTCCTTTTGTTTTCCCCCCATTGAGAAGAGAGACCTCAGCTGTTAAAGGAGATTCTTCATTATGGCTTCAATGTTCTTTTGAAAATCATTTCCATTAAAACATTTTTTTTCAAAGCAAGGTACTAAAGCGAAGGTTAAATGAAGTTGAACAACGCACAGGCTCGTCAGGCGTTTCTGCGAGCTTCTCAATGACAGATCACTGTGTGGGCAAAGGCCTGTATGTGTAAGATGGGGGATGGGAAGCGATTTGGGTAAGGCAGATGTCTTCATGTTTGCAGGTGCATATATGTTTGTTTTTAAGTGTGAATACTGAATTTAAAAAAAAAAGAGGTAAAACAAGAAAAATGCATAGCTTTTAATGATTTCGTCATCTTTTAAAGTGATGTCCTCCTCTAGTATGATGTCATGGAACTTTCATTTAAACATTTTAATTGTTAAACTATTGCTGAACTACTTACTGAAACAACCAAAAGTGTAAATGTATATCCAGCTTCAGGATGTACTCAGTGCTAACGTTATTGTCCCAGTTTGTTTTAAAGCCAAAACACATTTTCGAGGGTACATAAACATTTCTGTTTAGAATTTAATGATATCTCGCATACTAAAATTAGAAAATGCAATTAGCTTGTTGGTTAGATGTTGGATTGAAAATTGTCTGTCCACGTGTAATTTTTGATGCAGAAAACCTTAAAGTCAAATAAAATATCAGATATTTGATTAGCACAAAGTGTGTTTTGACAGGCATAGATTCATCAGAACACAGGTATACTGAGTGTTCATTGAAATGTTTAATGAACCAATTCAGCAGTTAATGAATGAACCAAATATGTTACAAATGGACCAGTTTTAAGACAGAAAAGAAAACATTTTTTTAATTTGAACAAATTGAGCCTCAGTATCTCAGAAAGGAAAGAAACAAAAGCCAACGAAAGGATGAAAATGGTGTTACCTTTAAGTACTAGCTCACTTCTGACCATCAAATGCAGTTTGACAGCTTTTACTAATCAGTAAGTCAAAGCAGTAGAAAACCCCTCGATATTGAACTCAGGAAACCATTTGAACAGAATCGAACCAATGTGATTGGTCAAGATGACCACTGACAATACACATCCTTTGAAAGTAGAAACTAAACTGCAAGAGAGGGTCCTTTGCACGATGTCTTTCACCTTTCAGGTCCAAATATTGGTTTGTTCTGGTCCGTGACCAGGCGATAAACCCTCCCTCAGTAACCTATAGCACTAAGGCAGACCAGTTAGGGTGGAATTCCCTCTTGTGTCCATACTTCAGAGTCTTTACCATCTCTCTCTGTCCTACCAAACAGTGTTCTCCCCCATCTCTTGACCAGGATGGGACATGGGGCCGCTGTAACTGGTGTTGTTGGCAAGGGGGAAGGGTGGACTCGGACCCCCTGTGAAGCCACCCTCCCCCTGTGGATTGGGATGAAGAGGTCCGGTCATGCCTGGCTCGGGACTGGGGGTATCTGCGTGAGAGATCATGTCCGTGAACCTTTGGTCGTCTGAGGGGTGATGAGCGGAGACCGGGCCACCCTCCAGGGCTCCTGACCCCGAGCTGAGGAGGTAAGGGGACTCGGCTGGAGACTGCGCCTGTGAGGAAGGGGGTCCGTGAGGGAAGAAATCGTAGTTGACAACTGGCCCATAGTAGTCGCCTTGGTATTCTGAGGGAAAAAATGGAGAGCAATCAGTAATGCTTCTGATATTTAGTAACACCTTGAACGAAGTGTTGAATTTAAGTATATTCTTGTGAAACATACTCCAATATGTGTTGTTTGACATTTTGAAAAACCAGTGTACATGACATTTAATTAACTCTCTGCGAGTAATATTTTTATGTGATGCCCAATTTAATGTTTTCGAAGACATTGTGTCAGAATAGTTTGGCTACGACCAAAATATTTTATTACAAGAATGTAACAAAGGCAGGGCTAATGAATGAAAATACTCTAATGAAAGGTGAGGAAAGAGGATATAAATAAATGTGGAAATCATAGGAGAGGCAGAGGCACATTTCTTCATTTTTACACTCATATCCATCCTCTCGCTCCGTCATACCTTCGCGATTGGCCTATATAATTAGTGCTACAGAAAGTCATTAACATTCCTCCCCAATTCCATTATTTTTTTCCTGCAGTTGTGATACTTTAATGTGCTAATCAATCATCAAAAGACATTTTACTATAAAGAAACGCCACTTGCTCTCTGAGTGATAGATCGTCGAGTCATC
This sequence comes from Enteromius thamalakanensis, assembly GCA_032357475.1. Taxonomy (NCBI): domain Eukaryota; kingdom Metazoa; phylum Chordata; class Actinopteri; order Cypriniformes; family Cyprinidae; genus Enteromius; species Enteromius thamalakanensis. The sequence continues at coordinate 2,825,248 of JAUCMT010000051.1, forward strand.
AATGCCAGACCTCTGGAGATCAGTATATCTGTTTCCATGTTCTCAAAGCTGGAAATGTATGCTTTTTAAGGGATTTGAAACATGCACTTTTTCAATTAATTGTAGAATGATTGCTGTCCGTGTTCTGATTGTATTGCAGTGTTCGCTCATGAAAACACTGCTCGCATCTCAACCTGTTAGTATGTCACATAGCAAGAGTGTGCATGTGCAGATCCAATCAAAGTGACCAAGCTGGAATGTTGCACAACAGGTGTAACGCAAACACAATTTATTGCTTCCATGGTCTCGTTTATCGGAGTTCCCCAATGAACTCATCTGATGTATTTCTTATTTTATGCCCTGATGACATAATCGTAATTTTTGGATTCTGCCTTAAATCTGGGTATGATGCTAAAGCATCTTAAAACCAAATAGAAGCTGTTTGTAAGAGTCTTTGTGCTTTCAAGGTAACATGGAAGCCTTGGAGATACAGGATATATGTGTGTGTGTGTGTGTAAGAGACAGCTCATGTTGTTGCGTGTATATGTAATTTTAACAAAAAGAACATTCTCTGTGTTTATGTACCTCCATAGTAGCTGTATCCTCCGGGGCCCATTATGTCAGGGTCCTCTAGTCTTCCTCCGAGTGGCCTCATTCTGCGTGGTCCCCTGAAGAAAGCGTGTCGTCGAGCACCGAGAGCGCTGAGCTGCTTCATTCTGCGTTCTTTAGACCGCCGATTTTGAAACCACACCTACAAGGCAAAGTCACAATTATATACTCTGCAATTACAAGACAGAGGTAAGTGAGATGTGCACGTGCGCCTCACGTTTATACATTTCATATTACTCTCCAATTTAAAAACGGTTCTTGTCCAGGTGCCCCAGTGATTTAGTTGAGTACAAGTAATAACACCACATAAAACAACTAAACAAGATGTTCGCTTTCATCATGACTAGTATTATGTCGGTTAAAGAGACTTTGTTTCTTCATGAAAGGAAAAAAGTTTTTTTCTCCATTCAATGAAAGTAAACTGGGTCCAAACTACTTTGAATTTGTAAATAGACAAAAACTTTTTTTCAAATATTATACATGGTATTTTGTTTTGTTTTTCCTTAAGTGTTGATGTTTTTTCAACATATAAATAAAACTCTTAGTGATGTACTAGCAACACTCCTGTTGATTTAATGGTATTAGCAGCACATCTGCTTGAAGAAACACATACAACTAAATGAAGGGAATTAACACAACAAATATTGCTGGTCTTCGAAATATTCTTACAGCGCTTTCTAAGATTTGAAATGTCCTTATATAATAATACTAATAATAATGTGACCTATTTCAATCAAAACCAAGAGTATGTATGGAGAAGTATGAAATATTAACATTACGACCATCAAAATGACATGCACTATAAGAATATATGTGTGTGTGTATACATGAACATGTTTATATATCAGCTCAGTCTACTAATGCCAGAAACTAGCACATAATAACTGATCCGGTCTGGCTTGTTTAATAAGTCTAACCAACTACAGTGCAGTCAAATCTCAAGATTTATATTCCTTCAAAAATTAATATGCTGTGATGATTTCACCAGTCCCTCATCTTGGTGCATGCACGCACATAATTTCTGAGACACTGCGGTGCTGACAAGTATCGTTTGATCACGGCTCTGCCAGCTCATTACAAATAGACCTGCTATAACAGTGTGTGACAGATGCAATATCAGACTCATCACTGTCGAACATTGTTTCAATCTTTTAGTAAGACCAAGGCAATTTGACATACCACTGTGCTGGTGGATCTCAAATATAACCTTTTAGTCAAAAGAATCACAGCCGTGTGCTTTAACAAACACCGCGAGGGCTGTTTTTCACACTGTTGTCATATAAACTGCTTGCGCAGGAACAAAGAGCAGAGGATGATGTAAAAATGTCTGACATAAGGTGACATTGTTATGCATGATGGTACAATGTAACACGTTCATGCCTGAATCTGCATTGCCACTGCATAATATATGCTAACAACATTTAGTCTGCTCTGGAGGCACAATCTTGCCATGTAGGAAAGAGAAAGAGAGAGTGAGAGGGACTATATTAGAGAGACAAAACGTGTTCTCTACCTAAAACCACTTAAGCATTCCTCTCCATGCTCGGCAAAGGCAACACCTGCTTATTGAGAACAATCGGCTAACTGTTTGGTACATTTTTATGGAAATGTTTTGCCTCCTCCTGAGTGAGCGTTGCTTAGGGATTACACACACATGCTGCTGAACCGGCATGGCTCCGGAGGGCTCCCCGCGCAGAGCGCAATCCACATTTAACACATAACAAATGAACGGGGACGTGTGGCAAAGGCCGTCTCCATTTTGGCTCAGAAACAAAGCACTGAGCCTTGCTGGGATTCAGAGAGGGTTGTGATTTCTTGATGATGACAGTGACACGTGAAGATGAGTTGTGTGCTTGAGTTCACAGATACCCATAACTTGAGTCATCAGAGATCAAGATATTTTTTTCTTTTATATGGACTTCATATGAACCTGATGATATATCTATGTTAACATGGTGTATTTTTGCTCAATTTCACTTCAATTTCAGATTTATAGACAAAGAGCATATTAATTACTAAATGTTTCAAGACTAAATACTTTACTGTTTCACTGGCAATCTTTTCTCTGTAATGGTGTTGACCTTTATCTGCACTTTACAGTATGGCTGTGTTTGTCAGCCAAAACCTTTTTAATTTAAATTTCACCTTTATTTGGGAATTTTAAAAACAGACAGTTCTTAAATTTAGTGGAAACTGTTAGCTGTAATTGCTGCCAGAATAGATTGTCTTTCACATTAATATTTTCATTAATATTTCTCGGCAAGGACTGACAAGCCTGTCATGTAGCTCACGTTATCTTATTTTTTTATTTATTTTTTTAAATCAGGGCCTACTACCTGATGAAAATCCATTAACAACTTTAATTAACTGCTTTACAGCTGTGAAAATTCCAGGCGGTATTTGTATTTTGTCATAATCTACATGTATGAAAACATTACGCCACTACAAATATGACAAACAAAGTATATGTTTATATATAAATGTATGTGTGCATGTGGATAGACTTACATGTGGATAGCTTATTACATTTTTTATTATTATTTCTTTCAGATGAACTTTCTAAACAAAAAAAGTTCAACTTATATAAGGTTTTCTAGAAGGGCATCTTGTGTCGACCTTGTCAAACCAATCTTTTATAACTGATCAATAAAAACTTTGGAGAAATAGCCTATAAGCATTAAATGTAATTCTAATAAACACGTGACTGATGTCTATGACAGTAGTGGCTGTACTCTGTAACTGCGTTAAATAAATAAATTAAATAACCAAAAAAAAAAAAAATTGCAGTAGTGATATTGTACAAACATAGTCTATAAACGCCTATTTAACTTTTTTTCAGGTGAATGCTTACATGATGTTTAAAACCTTAAAGAATTGTGGATATAGCATGCCCTAAATAAAATTACAAGTAAATAAATAAATACGTCCAAACGTATTCTGACCTGTATGACTCGCATGTTGAGGCCTGTCTCCTGCGCGAGCTGCTCGCGGATGTGTCGCGTGGGCTTCGGCGTCGCCACGAACGCGGCTTTCAGAGTCTCGAGCTGTTTGGCCTTGATGGTGGTGCGCGGGCCCCGCCGCTTCGTGCACGAGTTTTGTTCCTCGTTCTCGTTGTTGTTAGTGTCCTTATCTGAGGATGTGGAATTGTCCGTCTCCTTCGTGTCGTCCTGAATCGCATCCGGAAGATCAGGCGATAAACTTCGGTCCGTACATGATGACACTGAAGTATGACGAAAGACCAACGAGGAACATTTTAGACTCATCGCAAAAGATTTTTAGCGTTCACTGTAGTGACATAACAGTAGAAACTCTAGGCAGGTCAATAATACAAATATGCGTTGCCACATCTATCTTATGAGATTTGTGAACATTTGCTTTTTGAGGGGTGTTAAATAAATATTTAGACATATACTTATACTAAATTTGAGGCCTAAAATAGGCTAATATTTCAAAATGTGTGTGTAAAAGTTTGATGCGCGCGCAATTACGCTGAAACGGATTGTGGGTTTCACGCCACTTCATTAAATATTGGGGCCTTCTGGCTTTAATATGACAGGTTAAAAAAAAGAAAAGAAATGAAACAAAGGATAATATAAAACCGAGGTTTAAACGTGAAATATCGGAGGAACTAAGTCTGGTTGTCTCTTGGGACAGGCTGCTGTGCTTGATAACAGCTTGTCATTGTCTGAGAAGCGGGGATAGACGACTACAGACGTTTATCTGACAAGAACGCATGGGCTGGAGAGAATGAGTTATGGACACTTCCCTATAGGTGGACAACACTAAACCAAAAGAGTCCTCAGCTTGCAATGGAAAAAAAATGGATTGACCGAGTTATATTCACGTGCGAACTATCACAACAGCATATTTGAATGCTAGAAAAAAGCGGGCATAATTTTGCTCAAAGATGTAGGCCTACCACTATTTTTGCATGCTCTATTAAAAACAGGTTAGAATTATCCTTATAGTGGCCTTGGCTGGATATGCAATTTTTTTTTTTTTTCCCGTTAAAAATATGCCTTTATACAAGTCCTACAAATCAAGATCACTGTAAAAATAGCACGCCACCAATTTCAAAAGACCATTTGCAGCATTAATGAATCTGAGCGTTGTACGTCCCTTTTAAAGCAACTGGACGGAGTACTCAGTCGCTGTTAAATTAATTGGACTAGCACTGACCCACAAGTGGAGGCGATAATGATGTCATCTGTATGTTGGGAAACAAACAGCCTCTACGCGATTCTGAACACGGGGACACGCGTAAATAGTGAACCAACACACCTCTGAATCGGGTTAGTCGTTTTCTTTCAATGGATTTTACATTTGAATACAGCACACAGGCTCTGTTAATGTGCCTTTACATACGTAGAGCACGTGAGACAATAATGAGTAGACGACAAACAAACAGACCAAATTAAAATGTTTTAAAAATTGAAAATGTGTATTGATTTAAATTCAATGAAAAAAAAATAATGCGCTTTCCTCAATAAGAGAAATAGATTAGTTTTATGAAATCTTAATGTCGAATTTAAAATATAGGCTATATATTTGTTTGTATTTATTTGTTAAAAAACGTATATTGTACAAAGATATTAAATATTTAATAAAATATTTTACTTAATTATGTCTCATGGTGTAACCATCAAGTAAAATGTAAAATATTGCCTAAATATCGTTTTTGGGCACTTGGCCTAATCGTTATTTTCAAATATTTTTTGAATATCTTTATGAATGTTGAGTTTTAAGCATTTAATTCTAAAGATCAAATTAATGTAATGACCTTGACAAAGTTAGGGTCTAAATGTGTTCTCTTTATTTGACAGATTTCATAAGCTATCACATGACAACAAAATGGCTTCCTGCTGGTTATTCCATAGTGACATCAATATAACTATTAATCAATTTTTAATTAAATAATTGATTTAATGCTTTTTAAAACTACATAATAATAGTAATAAATGACAAACTAAATGAGACAAACTTATATATTTTCATATTTTTCAAAATTTTACGTTTTTACTTTTACTTTATAGCCTACAACACACACACACACACACACACATTCATTTGGAAATTGGAATCGTGTTGTTAAATTCCTTTTATATGAATCGCCGTTTTAATGTGATTTTGAAATAACCTAATAGATTCAGAAAAAAAAACAAATAAAAAAAAGACCGCCAAGTCATTGACCCATAATTCACACAACTGAGTCAGACACTTTCAGAGAGATGGAAACCTCTCTCACACACACACTTCTTAAACTACTAGCTCCAGTCGTCGTGCTCACCTGAGTTTAAATTGACCTCTTTGATAGCGCTCGCGCTCATGTAGTCCTCTTTACACACAAATTTGTTTTCGTCGATGACGTAGAGCTCCTCGCCCGTGGACAGCTGTTTGTTGCACACCATGCACGTGAAACAGTTCAGGTGGAACACCTTGCTGCGCGCTCTTCTCACGAGATCGCTGGGCGAAATACCCTGCGAGCAGCCCGCACATTTCGTACCAAAACGCCTGCGGAAGGACACAGAGATGAAATCCGGTTTTTTATTTCTAGTCTATATAAGGCTATAATATAAACAATACAGCAGTATGTTAAGCAGTATGTATAATGACACTGATGGTCATGGACACTGACTACTGTGCCAATAACCGTTTACTTTATCTGCGTCTAAAAAGGACCATACTGAAAACGCACCGAACAGCATTCTGCAATTTATTTTCCATTCCAAATACTCATATCCTGCGTGTATCTGCATGCAATAAGTAAATTTACAGTTCTGTATATCTTTAATATTGTCATGGTATGTCACTAAAATTAGCCTACTGCAATACTGGACCACGCACACACGATTTTCACTCACTGTGTCAGCTGGCAGTGATCTGAAAATTATAATAAAATAATAATGTAGGCTACAATTTTAAATAATTTAAAGGAAACATATTTATAACGGGCATTCGCATTTTAATAAACTATTCCATAATTCTAAAGGATTTTGGCAGCAGGCTCAAGAAAAAGTCAGTGATATTGTAGGATTAAGTCAAAATACCAAAACCTAATTTTAGGTGTTAAACACAAATGCAACTCTGTTCACCTATTAATATTATAGCATGAATGTGAGTTGTCGTTAAAATAAAAATGTAACTATATTTATATACACAGCTAAAAAAATAACCTGGCTTTCTTAGATTTATCCATTCATCGTCTATGAATTGAGAGATAAACCGCAAATTATAGTTCGCTGTTGTTTTTCTGATTTGTTCATCTGCGCCTGAAGTTTTTCCTCGAAGGGAGAAACAGTACAGTTCGTGTAGTTTGTTCAATTCATATTTCAATGACAATGAGACGAGAAAGACCAGGCATACAGGCCGGTCTTGGTTGTGAAGCACGTCAAGCGCACTACTCCCTTCTGTTTCTCCCATCGGGTTTATTTTAACACTAATGTACTAAATCTTCCCCCATTTGTTATGGTATCGAGTCGCTCTCGCGCTTTTCAAATGCATCTCTCCCAGTGAAAGGCCATAACACTACTTACACAACAAATGGACGCATTACGGGTGATTACTGTTTCGCCCCACTAATGGCTCCACATTCAAGCGCAGAGCTGGATGGGCCCCATAGAACGTGATGGTCAAGGCCGTTTGGGATAACAATGGCTCATATGAAAGCTTAAACACTGGATGACATTAAATAGCTCAGAGAAATGTAAACTAGAAGAGAACCTGACAGAACACATTCAGCGGTATTAAAGACTAATATAAGTAAATACGCGGCCTGTTCTTGGACTGCAACAATATGGTTGCAGGTACGAAACACAGGTCTTTTAATACTGTGTTATTTGGCTTCTAGGAATTTAGTGCATATTTTTTTAGGTATTTTTTATTTAAAGAAATTACAAGAAGTTTAGGAATTTAGCGAAAGCTGCTGTTTAGAAAGTTTACGCTCACTTTATTAAATGGTTTCTGAATTAACAATGCATGTAAATTATCTTTGCTATTTTATCTGTCAGTTTAAAGTTTAACTGGATTTAAAATGTGCATTTTCTGTGTATTAAAAATAAAAACCTATTTGCTGGAATTGTCGTTTGTATTAAAAACAAAGCAGTCAGTCGTCTTTCATATTAGTTCTCCTACAAGGGTTAAAATGCAAAATAATAAATATAATGCGCAAAATAATAACGTGTTAAACGCTGTAATAAACAAGTACTTCACTAACAGATATTTTTCCCACAATCATCTGCACAAAGGTCTTCAAGGGGAATTCTCACGCCGAAAGCGTGTGAATACAATAAGCAATGAATGGCTCATCAATCAAAAGCTATTAATGAACGACGGAGGATCAAAGGTTTAACAGTACATTACACATTTTAGGAAGGTTAATCCACAAAATGAGCCTCATCCACATAAGAGGAAAACAAGGGTAGGTAAATCCTACATGACACATTCTTCAAATGAGGATTAGTCCAGAAGTTTGACGAGGCGAGGCAGCCCAAATGCGAGCGGCTTCAGATCTTACCTGAAAAAGTCAATTTTGCAATAGAGCTTTCCATCCCTGGAGAAACATTTTTCGGTCAGGTTGCAGTTACACTCGCAGCACTGGACACACTTGGCGTGCCATGCGCGGTCGAGAACGTTCAAGAGGAACCGATCGAGAATGGGCCTCTCGCACCCCGCGCAGTGCACCATCATTCCGCCCTGGAGGGGACCGAGAGCCGACCTTCCCAAACGGGCACCGCGCCTCGGATTGGGGCCACACGAATCGGTGCGGAGCAACGTCTTGGCTTCTTGAAGAGGGAGGCAACAGCAGAGCAAATGTTCCGTCTTGAGAACGTGTCTCCACCACGCCTAGAGGTAAACACTCCGGACGTGATTGTTGCGCATTATACCTGTCGGCATCCAGAAATCCACGGAATCAGAAAATAAATCTATTCGCTGCAAAGAGTTTGCTAACAAAAAGGCGTCTCCAAGTTTCCCTCGTGGTTTGTGTTTTCGCTCTTGATCCACCTGCGTGTGTCCACTCACCTCACCGACACTTTTTTGCATCACTCTGTTCCAGTTCGCGGGAGCCTCTCGCATCCGTATTCAGATTTGATGACGTTTTCCTTGTCCTAACGCCTCGGTGGCCAATCGCTGACAAGTTGCCATGGCAACGGGTTTAAATATTGGTACTCGCAGATTGCTTCCAAAGTTCCACCTTGGGTTTGGTAGAACGTCTATAAAGACTGAGGGTGGTAAAGCTAATTATTTCTTCGACGTGCTATTTTTTTGTTCCTACCGTATTTGGACTCGACCACTAAAATCAGAAAATGTGCTATGCGTACTTAGTTAGAAGGCTTGCGTTTTTTGGCCTCAAAAAACTTGGATGCTGGACAGCACATTTGGACTGGAAGACGCTGTTCGATTTCTTCATAGACTAGAGACATAGAGATGATTTTTGAGAAGACGATAATGACTCCATATATTTCTGTGTTATTAATGCAGAATTTGAGACTTAAATATAATGGCAACCACAACGTAATTGATTGTTAGAAAGGTGGCTAAATATAGAGACAAATTTACAGACGTGAAGTTTGCACGTCTTTTGCATGCTGTCTAAAGAAAATAAGTCTAGAAAATCCAAATAGCCATCGCTGCGTCTTAATTCTGAAGGAGTGATCTGTGCGCGCGGTGGGGGATCCCGTTCTTTTCTCATGCATAAAGCTATTTACAGGGAAATGCACTGGATTAAGATACTGGCTCGCATCAATAGAGAGTACCGGATCGCCCAGCGGTTTGACAAAGTAGCCACAAATCGAAGGGATTTTAAATATTTACCCAGGTAATCATTTTGTTAGCTGTGGAAATGCAAACACTACGTTCACTCTAATTTATTCGAGTGAATAAGAGACTGAATTCGCAATCTTAAGCAGCTTTTTAACATCTAACGGAAATGACTTAAATATGATATATTGTTACAATTTAAACCTGTTTATTTTTACAGGTATGTCGACACGAAATTCTATTCCTATAATTTTATTGATCAATGAAAAGGAAAACAACGATTTTTTTTCTATTTTTATTGATAGCCAATTAAATGTTTACCCACGCGCATTTTGTGAGGTAATATCGTTGTCAGAGAGCGGTGTTTTCACAGGCTCTGAGAGCCACAGGCATGTCTGATCGTGGAATAAATCCGGATCAGGCCACCCGTGGTCTGTCTACCTGCTTCCCTCTCTCCATGTAAACAATAGCACGTAGTTTACAGTTGTGTTAGTGTATCGGATTAGAACGCGAACGCAAACACCATAACCAGTGCTCTGCCCATTGCTAAATAAAATATGTATGGCAATATTTAAAACAACACAACAAAATAGAATAATAACAATATTAATAACAACAATAATAATACAAATTTTCATTATTAATCAATTTAAAATTCCAATATTTTTATGATTATAAACATTTTACAATTGGGTTTCACATAAAATACCTAAAAACAAAAATACCTAAAAAGTGTAAGATAAAGGTTAAATGATAAATTCTATCTACCTATCTATCTTGTATAATCTCTTGAAATTAATAATCCTTTTACAACATGCAGGGCTTAAGCAGTGACTAAATAGCGTTTGGTAATATTAGGAGTCGGGGGATGCCGGTGGGCTGCATGCTGGAAAAAAGGAGAGCCAAGGGCGAGTTTCGGGACCCCCGCTGTTCTTGGCAGGCAACAACGGCAGCGAGTTTGGCTTCGCTTACATTTCTAATCCCTTCGCGATGCACGCTATTTATTTTCTCACTAAGTATTGTTTTGTTGACTTCCCATTTAAGAAATCCTCAGTTTTCCCCCTGACTCCGCGAATAAGCAAATATGAGTGAAATGCACGCCTGGGCTACTTCCAGTCATTTGCATATTTTTAAATAGCTAAATGCTAAAATTAAAGGTGCCATCTGTTTACAATCGCCCTGACAGAAGAGCCATTAACAGGCTGGCCTAACCTTGTCGAGTCTTTTTGGTTAAATAGCGAATCAGCCCACAGCTTGTGCGTTAACACATATGCACTCAAAACTATGTGAACAACTCATTAAAGCTGCTTTTAAATGACACAGAAGATTCCCACGTCATATATGAAACCAACGCGTTATGATTTGATGGATGGAAAAAATAACATTTAGGTCTGGAAACTGTTAATAAGAGCCTATTCTTCTACGTCTAATCAATAGGCTACAGTGCTATGAAGCTCCAAAGAAAAGGCCTAAGGTCTGCAATACAAACAAACGCCAGTGGAACGCGCAGAAACACCTGCGCAGATGCATGAACTGTCCAGGGTGCTGAAAACAGCGAGAGGGATTTGTGCTCGCAACGACTCAAACATCCAAGTCAGTGTGTGAGTTATACAATGACTTCCGGGAGGGATGCATATTACAAACCAATTTCGATACATTAAAGGCATTTTTTCTTAATTAAAATATTTTTTTGCTGAATTAAATGTAGGCAAATTATTAGGGCAATGTGCCTTTAAATAGCATACAACATATATGTAAATTTATGTTTTAATGAAATGCAATTAGTTTATTGATGTACTGCTTTAATCCGTGTATAAATGGCGCACTGTTTCTATAGTTACCTAGGGAATGGGTTTTCTGTTGATTTGTGAGAATTAGTTTGAAACCCTGTAGAAAAATACATTTGTATATAAAAAAAGAATGCGGGAAAAAACAAACTTTTAATACCCCCCCTAACAACCTTTTTATTTGACTTCTGGTTGATTCAAATTGTTTGTATTAAAAGAAAAAAAAATGAACACAAGTACACTTTAATCAAATATTATATATTATTATATATTATAATTATATATTAACATATTAGCTCTCCTAAACCTTCAAGCCATTAATTGAATCCACTTTAAGCTACACTAAATCATTCAACACCAGACCCCAAGTTAAATAAAAATAGTTATTATGGATTATTCAATGAGTGGATAGTGATTCTTGTATTTACTTCTGTCTCATTTTCTTAATCATGTTCAACTTTAAATTCACCTAACTCATTAAAATTGAAGAGGCAGAGTCTGAAAACTGCACAAAAAGCCAGTTTCATTCCTGTTCAATTTATTGTTAACATAATTACATTAAACAATCAGCATTTTGATGATCAGCATCAAATCTGCAATTTTTGCTGCCAATGCACACTGGCATATAACGTTATGTATAAAAGAAGCAAGAACAAATTAAATATTTAATGCATTTACACTTCGTTAAGTGCAAAAAGCTTTACAAAGCTTCATAAACTGAAAGAGCAGAGCATATGTGATTCATTTAAAGGCAAATGTCCTTATTATGTTAGTCTCAAAGGCTTTGGGTGTCTATCAAAGATATCATACAAGTGTGATCTCTCGAGTTTTGCATAAATAGGACATGAATACATGCATAGTAGATAAAACGCCTCCGTGTTCTTTGTGTAATTTACAGACAGAAGTGTTTAGAAGGCCTATTTTGTGCACGGTTTATTTAGTGGACATTGCCACATAGACACACAAACCATTAGCATGAATGAAAACACACGCAGGAGGAGAAAGAGAGGATAAGGACATAAATAGAACATAAATGCACATATTTCTCAGAATTTATTTTGTAAATACTCTTTAAAATAAAAGTTAAAAATACTGCCATCAACTGATTCACGAAATCCACAGAACACTTCTATTCCACAAACATTCTTCAGATTAATAAAATGTCCTCCACACTAAAAGAAAAGTGCTTCTTTTAAGAACTGTTCACTGAAAGCTAGTTCTTTGGGGACACCGGATCCTTAATTTTGAAAATATACTGACCCCAGTTTTCACGGACAAGCCATAGGCCTAGTCCTAGACTAAATGTCAATCTGACATCAACTTCAACTGAAATAAATCTGATCTTAAAAAATGTCAGTGCCTTTATTACTTTAATGTCCCAATTGAACTATAGCTTAGTCCTGTTTATGAATCCGGCCCTGGATGTTCTAAATGATATGATTTAAAAATATATATATATTATTAATAACAAAATTAAATATTAAACACTAAAATAATATGAAAACGTATGCAAAGCAGAAGGAAAGGCGTAAATGCAAATAGACAAAAGGACATGAGAGACACGTACGTACACACTTTGAAATGAGCTCCACTCAAAAAAGCGTCTCCCTGGAGACATTGCAGTGAGTGGCACACCTCCACTTCCCCTGCACAGACCTTCATTCTCACTGCCAGAACTAGCCTGGAGGGGCCAAGCCATCTCAGCATGTTTTTTACGCTGCACCACAATCCACCCAGTCCACAGCACACACAGGCAGGGAGGCAGACAGACACACTCTCGGCCAAAAGTGCCATTAGTCTTGAAAGGTAGGAGAAGGGAGAAGAGGTGAACAGGCATCTCAAGCATTCCGATTAGCGAACCCCCCCCCCCCTTTTCCTCCCGTATCCATCCACCAAAGGGGTACATGACTCCCCAGGGCTGAGGCAGCATGGCTGGGGTAGGCCTGGAGGGGGCTGCGAGCCGGGATGCGGTTGTGGGGGTCGGTCAGTGTGATGGATGGTTGATTGGTAGCTGTCCCAGGGGCCTCCCTCTCTCTCACCTCTGGCGCTGGGAATTAAAAGGCGGTTTGTCTCTAGCGAGTCCTCAGCTGCTGAAAGCAGCCCGGCAATTTCACAGAGATCAGAGAGGGCATTACTGCTGCCTGTCAGGGGAGCCGTCACACAGCCGGACACCACAGGGTGGGGTGGTGAAGGGGGGCCGGCTCTTACAGGCATGCACATGCGTGCTAATTTTCACATGGAAAAACACGCCAATGCATATGAGGCTGTCTATCTGCGGAGAAAGCTTTCTCTGAAGAGCTGATCTGTCTGAGTAGGCGCAAACACACACACAGACTTGCATTCTCACAGGGCCTTTTATCGACATCCCTGTCCATCTCACTTATCTGTTCTAATCAAAGCTCTCTCCATTAACACCCAAACTAACCTCAGAACACCAATGCGAGACCCCTGTCCTGATGAGTATAAATACACACAGACATTCACACTTCCAACACTCTCACAGTCACTGAAACACCAAGAAACTTATTAACAGCCACAGTACAGTAAGAGTTTGGTGGAAACCAGCTGGTGTCGAACTCTGTTGCTGCTTTGACTATGGGTGATGCTTTAAAATGAGGGAAATATCTTAAAACCGAGGATCCGCCAAAAACTATGCAAATAAATAATGAAAACAATGCTAAATTTAAAGTTAAAAGACTTCAAAGTTCATGCTAAAGTTTGACCCTAAAATGTACATTAATAATGTTTAACTTAATGACTTATATGTATATATATATATATAGAATATATAATAATGTATGTCTAACGTCACTTTTGATCGAATTAAAGCATCCTTACTGAGTTAAAAGTATTTCTTTAAAAAGTCTTACTGATATCAAATTACGAGGACATAAATGTGTATAACATCATGGGTACTCCAATGTAAACATGGTTTATGAGGACACGTCCTGTGTCCCCGTAAAACAAAAGGCTTAAAAAAACGTACTAAGCACTGTTTAGTGAAATTCAAAAGTGCACAGTTTCCTATAAGGGGTAGGTTTAGGGTCAGTGTAGGACAATACCACATACAGTTTGTACAGGATAAACAGCATTAGGCCTATGGAGAGTCCCTGTAAACCACAAATGCAACGATGTGTGTGTGTGTTTGTGTGTGTGTGTGTGTATAGGGTACAGACCCTGTCACTGAGGCATGATGAGAGAGATTACCTGCAGCCTTTGGTCCATCTTAATGAGGTAATGAGTGGAGAGGAGGGGGGGCGCTCTGCTTTTGCCCTCATATACTCCATTAATCAGAGCAGGTTGGGGGGGTCAGACACCACGGCCTGAGCCCCAACCCACCCCCATAACACACTAATGGACTGACTGAAGGTGCATTTAGTTAAATGGCTTTGACTGCTTAGCATGATGGAGAGGAGCAGGGTGAGAGACAGAGGAAGAGGATGGCAGGGTGACATACAGAAAGGGAATAAGAGGAGTGAGATGATGGGAAAAAATCAACAAATGCAAAAGTGCAAATCAAAAATAACGACAAGAAGAAAATGACACCTGCTGAGATCTGTTCTGTGAAACAAGTTACAATTAAAAGCAATTAATAATATAGCTGGAAGCAGCAATAACTAGGGTTTGAACATTTTAAGGTTTTTGAGCAGGGTGGTGCAGAGATATTTAATGTGGCAGGTGCTCAAAGTTAACAAGAGGGCCAATAAGAGGCTATATAATAACAACTCACCTGACGGCAATAGCAACAAGTCACTCCCCTACACATCTATCTCCATGACGGTAACTCCACACTTTTATATAAAAGGGCTGCAAATGAACCAAACCCCCCCAATCTAACTTGAACATAAACACACATAACATCACTAATACAAAAACACAACTGGCTTGCTTAAATGACAGAAAAATAAGTAAACTATAAAGAAATACCCATGATGCACCAGGTGCAGAAGTCCGTACTGGCTCGTAACAAGCAAACTCTGCCCTCACGAGCGAGCATTTTTTTTAATGGAAGTCATGTGACTGATGTGAGCCTGATCCGTTTATTTAGAAAAATTTTGATTAATAGTTACATTTTATTGTTGTGGGGCAAAGACAGGGCTCCATACACACATACACATTAAAAAAAATGAATAAATAAATAAAAAAACAAGAAAAGGGCACTTGAGGCATCCAGGTGGACAGGGGCGGGTGCTCAAGCACCCTCCGCCCCCCCTCTGCACGTGCCTGGTGTTTATATATATATATATATATATATATATATATACACATATATAAATCTACACTTATGATAAATATATCATAAATCTACACTCAAGACGAGATATTGGTCAATATTATTGTGCAAGCTAATTTGTATAACTCTGCAGTGGGACCAATCCAGTTGATTATGAGTCAATGAATCTATTTTAGCCAGCATGTTCTGTCTGCCTCAAGATATATTAGAAGCTAAAAAACTGTATATAATTAATTAAGGTACAAACACGCAGCAAACATATACACAAGAAGAGACAGACAGCATAGTTGAAATAGATGTACTGTGAATAATCCCTCTAATATCAGAATACAGCGAATACAGCTAATTAAGCTAGTTTTGCACAAACAATCCCCTGCAGCGAGAAAAAGGAAGTCCTGCATATTGTTCAGTCACTCCTCAACAAATCATTACTACAAATGGCTTTATAGCTGTCCGTATCCATCTCTGTCTAAAGGCGTGCGGCGATTCTCTCTCCTGCAGCATCACAGCTGTTCTCATATTCATGAAGCCACAAGAGCGGCAAGTCTCAGAGTCACGCAGGTGCAAAAATCCCCCGATAACACCTCTCACTTGATGCAAAACATAACATATACATATGACTTGACACATGTACTGTATTAGTTACAGATTGTGCAAATGCAGGGTGATACATGTTTCAGTATGCTACGCCACTTTACAGGGCGATGTCCCATTATTGCAAATTAACTGCAATTAACTCAATTCATTAAAAGAGATTATCAGGGGAAGGCTCAAATATGTATTCACTGCCGACAGGAGACTTTCTTGGCCTTCTCAAAACCTACTTATTCAAATCTAAAATGCAGATTAATATCCTTCTCTCTCTCTCTCTCTGAATGTCTACTTCTAGAAAATGTTACATGTGTGGTCTACTAAGACAAATGTGTACATGTCACTCGGAATTGCATTAGATTTCTCCAGGGAACTGTCTTTTATCATCTTGCAAGTATGTGCTACAAAATGAGTTGGGGATAAAGTAAAGGTTTATCACCTGTTATGTGGAGGCGTTTGGTGGAATAGAGCTGCACGATAATGATTATTATTTGTAATAATTATTTCTGCTTTTCACAGTTTATTAAGCATAATTGTTTGTGATTTGTGCCCGTTGTTTTTCCCCCGAAAACATTTCATTTCAGTTTGTAATCTGCGTTAATATACACTAACAAGCCTTCACAAGTTTTCATAGTTATGGTTGCCAGACGCCAAGCCTTTAAATTGAAGTTTAAAAAAAGAGTTTTTTTCTTAAACTGATAAATTTTCTGCCCAGTGATTTGCTTAGGCTTCCCAACCTGGCAACCATATGGACATACTCTCTCTTCTTTATGGGGAAAAATGCATATAAGCTAAAAAAAGACAACATGTATGCTGGTGTTTCTGCTCAAGTAAACGTGCAAATATTTATTTATTTATTTAACGTGTCAAATAAATTAATTTTTTTATCCTGTATGCCTCTACAACAGGGATGCCCGATCTTGCTCCTGGCGAACCAGTGTCCTGCAAAGTTCAGCTCCAATTCTAATCAAACACACTTGCCTTTAATTTTTAAGCTATCCTGAAGACCTTAATTAGTTGCTTCAGGTGCTACAGCAGGACAGTCGATCACCAGGAGCAGCCCTGCTCTACAAGTTGTTGCAGTTGCCAGATCTCAAGCATTTAAATCCCCCAATTATTAAATAATTTATTAATTCATTCTTTCTCTCAGCCATTAATTAATTTTTTCATTTATTCAGTTTTAGTTTTTTAAAACGTAACACTGATAAACAGTTTAGTAATCTGTCTAAACATAATTTGAAATAAATATAAATAATTTGCTAGTCGTGATTATATGTTTGAGCACCATAAGTGTGATTAACTATTGTTGTGCAGCTCTGTGGTGCAGTTCAGTAAAGTTTTAATTTCTTTGACACTGTTTGCAAAAACGCGTAATTTAAATTTGAATCCAAAGTGTGACAACTAAACAATAAAATAGTAGTGCTAATCTTGAACAACTTGCCCTTCATTTCATACAAGTAAGCGTGGATATACTTGCATACCTCATTACTGCACAAAAGCATGCTATGTGCAACTTCAGCCGGTCATTAACTGAGGCTTGTAATTAACAGTACTTTGTACACTAATCCAATTTGCTTTATGATCCACTAACTTATGCTTAAACACCTCATTTGCTTCCTTGTTAGGAGCTAAATTAAACGTAAGACACAAATTGCTCTTTATTTGCACAGCAATGGTGACCAGATGAGACAAGGTACAAGAGGTTTCAGTATGGTAGACTGTGAGATCAGAAGGTTATTTGAGGGAAGACACAATGAAGCATTTGCTCTTAGGCAGGATGATAGTTTTCTGGCATAATTGACTATACAAAACAAAAGGGAATTATTACATTGTTTAACAGGCGAGCACTAGCAGAAGAAAACATCATTTTATCCCTTCTGCTATGCAAAAAAGCATGAATTATTATGAATTATTGTGCATTATTATCCAATGTGTGTTTTGTTTGTGAATTATGTTGTGTCTGATTTGAGACAGTTGTTGTGTATTTTTGTGGTGGATTACCTTTTGAAGGCCATCCTCCTTAAGACTCACAATGTCAAGATCAAAGTCGGTACGCAGACCAGTAGTTCTGTTGAAGCACAACCGTCCCGTCAGGCCATCCCAATGAGACTTGAAAGAACAAAGAGAGAGGTTCAACATTTAAAACACACCAGCGCTGTGCAATATTCAGAATTTTATTGAGAAAGTTATTTAAATCCCAATTACATTCCCCAATTTAAAAGCAATTAAAATCAACAAAGGAGGCAGAACTAAAGTTCAAATTACAAAAAAAGAAAAACGAACGAAAAAAAAACATAGAACAGGAGATATAGCAAGAGATAACCATTTTAAATTAGCTTAAAAAGGCAATGCTATGTAACAGAGTTTAAGGGGCATATGCAGGAACATTAAATTATAATAATATTAAACAATGAAATGCCACCCACAGCACAATTAGTATTTAATTTGCTTCATTATATTTAACAAATTACCATATTGCATTAATTTAACACCAAAGTCTTCAAATGAGCCAAAAGAATTGGCAGTACAGGGGACAATGTAATCTTCTGATAATATTAATTATTAGCACTTAAATAGTTTACATTTTGTAAACAATGTGGATCTTCATTTCTATGAATACAAATAAAATGTTATTAATATTTTGAGATGTTGTGGAATGTCATCACTAAACTTGGGATTAATCACAGATTTAGTTTCCACATGTACTGTGTATGTTTATTGTGTGTGCATGTTTATGTGGTTTATGCGATATGTGGACAAGAATTTGCATAACGACATGAGTACGATATTGATATTAAAATATGAAGGTGATTTAAGAGGACATTTTTAGTGTCCCCGTAATTCAAAAGACTAAATGGTGCTTTTTTGAATATCTAAAAAAATGCATATAGTTTTCTGTAAGGGGTAGGTTTACTGTAGGTGTAGGGCTAGTGTAGGACAATACCACATACAGTCTGTACAGTATAAACACCATTACACCTATAAAGAGAAAACCAAAAACCAACGTGTGTGTATGTGTGCGTGCATATACATGGAAACAGTATATATTGTGAAAGTCTTAACATGTATATACATTTATATATTTGTTATTAAATATTATAGTATATATAAATATATTTAAAATATAGACATTTGCATTTATACATGTAAAATAAATATACACAGTACACACACTAAATATATATTTACACAGTACATACATTATATATAACAAAAGCTTTTTATTTTTGATGTGATTGATTGTAATTAATCATTTGACAGCACTAACAGAAATAGTTGATGAAAATAGAAAACAATAAGAAATATTACATTCTCAGAAATAAAGGTACAAAAGCTGTCAATGAGGTGGCACCTTTTCAAAAGGCACGTGTGTACTAAAAAGGCCCATTTTGGTACCTTTAAAGGTACATATTAGTACTTAAAGTTTACATATTTGAACCAAATAGATACAAATGTGTACCTTTTGAAAAGGTACTGCCCAAGAGACAACTTTTGTACCTTTATTTCTGAAAGTGCATGATGCGTGATGTAGTTGTCTATGTTTTACTGAACTAATAAAATTCATAGTACACTGTTGAACTAAATTAAAAATCTTGCAATGGCAACTAGCTGAAAATAAAAGATAAAATTCAATATCCAATTCAACATCCTTTGGTGTGTGTCAAAATTAATTCAAGTTCAGTTTTTCAGTTCAGAATTTTGCCCAAGTATGGTGCACTTGTGCTTGCTCACACACACCCCAATATACATCCTCATAAGCACACACACACACACACACAGCTTCTATTTCCTTTTTAATTACATTTTACATCCCAGCGACTCAGACACATCTTCCCCCAAGACCTCCGTCCTAATTAACGACCAGCTCACTTGCAACAATCTCTAGAGACACCGAAAAAAAGAAAAAAAAATACATTGCAACTCCTCCTCCCCCATTCCTCCCTTGTCCCCTACGCACAGAGCTCCTCCCACAAACAACACACAGAGATCTCCAGCCCTCTCTATAACCTCTTCCAAATTAAACACCTTGTTCTTGTTCAGGAGCAAAGATATTTCACAGGAACGTGTGTTCTCTGCTATGCCAAAGAGAGACAATGCTCTCCACGCCAACTCTACGGCCCTCATTTTGCTCTTCTCTTCTATGCGGCGCTCCACAGAGCTGTGTTCAACAACTCTAATCTGCCTATTATGAGTCCCAATCAAAGTCTCTCTTGTGAGCTGAAATAAGAGCTGATTATGACGAGCACATTTGCTTGCGAAGCACACAGTGATGAAAAAGTGGGACAGAGGGAGTGTAGTAGTGTAGGGCTTGAATTGTACGAACGCAAACTTGCTGCAATCAACTTATCTGCTGCACTTAAATGAGGCAATTAAAATGGATGGTGAATGGTGATTGTTTATCAGGTAATATCCAACGCTAAAAGTAAAGATTGCCTCTGAATAATGATTCAGTATTTATCAGTGGTAAAAGAATTTACTTAAAAGTAAAAGAATGTCTACTTGGTAAAGGTATTTGGACATTTAGGTTACAATTAAATGTATAGGAATGTCACTGATAAGAAAAAAAAAATCAGAGGGAGTGTTATTTATAAAGATACCACAGGCACACTTTCAAGCTAATCAAATTCACAAAAATGAATCTGCAATCAATTGTATCTTTATATCTACATATGATGGATGGATGGATGGATGTTTCATTGTTTTTTTCAGTTTTTTTTTATTATATGATTGAGTAAATATTGATATTAAATAAATATCAAATTAATTTTAGCAATACTTATGCGTGTATTTTTACTATCTTTAAATTAAATTGTGTAATTTCGCTGCCATCAGCCATCCTGCTCCCACAGATATCAACCACCACCACTGAAAAATCTATATTGGTTGATGGATAAAAATAAAAGCTTGATTTTCTCTGTAACTCAGGAATATTACTGTAACCAACATACCAGTCAATTCCAATTTATTGGTATGTCATGAAATAAAATAAAATAACATCTTCTCCACTGACTCATGCGGAAAAAAAACACACAAAAAAACAACCTAAAACTGTGAAATTAAAATCTTAATATTTCAAGAATATGGTCCAAATATTATGATATTTAAGTCGAAATATTACTAGAATAAAGTCGAAATTCTATGAGAATAAAGTTGAAATATTAAGAGAATAAAATGAAATACTACAAGATCAAAGTTAAAAATATTACGAGAATAAAGTCGAATATTCTCATAGTTTCAAATTTATTCTCGAAATATTATGACTTTAATCTTGTAGTTTTAGATTTATTTATTTATTTATTTTGGTGGCACTAAAATGCTGTCGTCATTACATAAATAAATAAATAAATAAAACAAATTTATAAATGCTGCTAGTCTAGATACAGTATTTCATCAGCTTACAACTTTACAGCTATCATCATTGTTGATAACATCATTTAGTGGGTGTATAAAAGTTCACAGCACAAATATAGATAAATTATGGAAATTTCAAAAACTGACCAAACGAATGGAATGAAATGAAAGTTAAATATTTAACTTGAAAAGTCCCCTTAATCATTATTTAAAACAAAACGAGAAGAAATAAACTTAAATGAAAATATGCACTCAAACATAAAGGGGGCGGTCTACTATTTACAGTTAATTTAGTTTAAATCAAAAAATCAAAAAGATAACCACTTAAAATGAGTTTAAAAATCAGTGACGTGTTCAGCAGAGAAGCTGATGCTGTGATCTTATCTTCTCTCTGGAGAGCTGAAGTGTTTTTGACAGCACTGCCATGAGCGATTGTCATTACCTCTTTAATGAAACTCATGAAGCGTCCTCCGAACCTCCAGGGTTTGTGGCGATGACACTGCAATGAGTTGACAGTCATCTGTGGCGCATGCTGGTAAGAAACCGACACGATGTGGACTGCGTCGTACGTCAGAGCAGCATCTGTCTGGAATAAATAGGGGGGTGATATGTCAGCTGAAAGGATCTGACAAGCAGGAGGAGTGCAAGACCTGACCAGTTGACGACCTTGTCAAACAGCAAACTGGGCCACTACTCAGAACCATTAGCAAACTTAAATCAAAATGTAAGTAGAAATTAACTCCTCAACCTTTGATTCAAGTGTGATGCTAGGAGACAGTATCCATGGGTATATGTTTTGTTTTTTTGAAGGAGGAGGAGACCGGTGGTTGTGGTTTAAGAAATAGGCCCAATTTCATGTTATTGTTTGCCAGAGTTTCTAGGGTTCATACTTGTTTTAATATTGCATAAGGGTTAATAATGAGTGCTAATACTGTAGTGAGCTACTAACAAGCCAGTGCTTTATTTACAAATTAGATAAACTGCACTTGATATAAACAAGAATATGATTTTTTTTTTTTTTGTAATGCATCATTGTTCATTGTTCTTTAATTAACTGATAACGTATAAATGTCTAAACCTTGAAGAATAAGCGTTTGACAACTAATTGTTTCTATATTTATTCTGCAAAATCAGATTCCAGTGCATTGCTTGATTCCGAACAGCATGTCTTCAAAATATGACTGATGGTCACATTTTATGACTTTCCTCATGCTAGTGTGACTAAGTTTTGTGTGCATTTCATTTTCTACAAAGTTGCCCAATTGTCTTTGATTTTGCCCTGCTATTTTTGATGAGAAACATCAAATAGCAAATGCTCCAAAAGTGGAACAAAACAGCGGTACTCAGAGCAGGTATGTTTATTTGCGGACTGATCTCGATGACGTAGTCCAGTGAGAAGCGCTTGAATTTTAGCATAGACTGATCTGTTATAATCTTCAGATTTTTTTGGTGAGTTTAAAGCTAAAAATTGATTGAACTTGAACAAAAGATTAAAACGGAACAGAAGAAACTTGTGTCATGAATGATCCAGTTAGACGCTGTCTGTTTAATCAACAAATTACCAACATTTATTGTAGACACTATCATTCCTGTATGCATATAAATGATGTTTTTATTTATTTTTATTTGTATTGCTCCCACTGCCATTGTTACCAATTCAGGAGTCAGTTGCACCTGTATTCATCAAATTTTAGAGTTCTGATTTTGATGCACAAAACTAAAGGAACTGTTTGTCTATACAGCACAAGAGAGCAACAGAAGATTTTAGTCCTCTAACCATTTCAGCATCTGTAACCACTGTGACTGAAGTTAATCTCTTTCCACAATCTCTGCATGACCAAGTCATACTTCTGAGCCAAATCCAACCACAAGTTCCAACTGAGACACACTCAATCTACAGTGAACAGGCTGCAGCTAAATGTTAAGGATTGTCAGACACTATTTCCTTAAATTTGTTCTCTCTATGTTTTCATAAAACTGTTTTCCGGTCTACTGTAAGCACAAATACACTGTAACAAATTGCTGTACTTTTTACAGCAAAATCATACAGAAACTTACTGTTTTGCCATTTTACAATTTATTGCTGTAATTTGCAATGCATTATGGGTTATACAGGTTTTTACAATTGTTAATTGTATATTTCACTGTTAGCTGTAATTTATTTACAGGTAGGAGGTGCTTTCACTGTATTTTAAATATTTTTACAAGAATTTACTGTGCTGTGGCATTATGGTATTGCGCGGGCTAATAGGGTTTGAAATCTGTTGGACTGAAGCACAACGACAACAGCTGAACATAAACGGCAATCGATTTTTTGGTAAGTTCAATTAAATTTACTTCCATAAGTTTAATCAGGATATACTAAATGTTATTTTTAGTCATTTCTTAAAGGGATGTGGTAAACAAAAAGGTAAATCTTTATCGTCATGTTAATGTTGATATATGCTGCACTTTAGCTTTATTTGTCTTTACTTTCGAGAGAGTATTTGTAAGTTAACGTACTAGTTTTGCACAGCATTGCTATCGAAGTGCGTGTGAGACAAAACGAACGTTAACGTTTCATGAAGAACGTTCATGAACGTTTCATGTTGTCTTTGCTGATAGAAAAACATTAATACTACCATCGCCGGAAGAGTTATCTTCAAAAGTTACGTTTATTTTGTAAAGAAACGTGTCGTTAACTTTTTTTTCGTAACGTTAACATTACGTGTTTTTGGTCAGGCAAGTCTAAACATCACCCGCGATCTGGAGCTAAAAGTAAAAACATAATGCCATGTCAGTGTTAATGAACACTGCCTTTTGTTAACGTATCCATTTATTCTTCTTGACTCTCAAGAGCTCATACAGTATTTGGCGGGCACAGCATCGATCTAACTCAAGTGCGAGACAAACTACGTTACATGAAGTGCTCCGTTATCTTTGCTGTTGTTAAATATTAACATTGTTGTATGAGTTTCTCTGAAACCTTAAGTTTTATTTTTTTTTAAATGTGTCGTTAACTTTTTTTTTTTTGTCAGGCAAGCTGAATCATCACACAGTTCGACACATCACGGAGCTAAAAGGTAAAAACATAATGTCATGCCGGTGTTGATAAATGCTGCTTTTTGTTAGCGAATTATTCGCCTTACTCTCGATAGCATAACAAACACAATCAAATAGACTGTAATGCTGGTTTATTGAGAATGTGTAATGCCAGTATTTTTCAAAACCAAACGTAATGTAAACAGTTTTGCTTCAAACGATATAAGAAATGAATCCGTCGACATGACAAGCAAAAAAAGTTCTCATATAACCTGTGTATATAAAGCTTGATCCTAAATCTAAATGAGAAATGTATCTCTGTAAATTCTGTCAATATGAGAGCAATACCATTGTAGGTTTTACTAGACACGTAAAAGTACACAGTAATGTTCCAAACAGCTCTTTTACCTGTGGAGTACCTGACTGTTCCCAGGCTTTTACAAATTTTTCAGCGTTCAAGTCTCATCTATATAGAGACCATAAGGCTTATCAGAAGTCACGTGGAGGTGTCAGATTTGAGGAAAGAGACACAACACTGGTTTGCCAGATTGAACATTGTAATTTCAAATGTACAGTTCTGTGTGATCTAATTAGACATTTAAAAGGCCACATAGATGAGGGCAGAGAAATAAAATGCCCTTTTAAGGGTTGTGAAAGGACATTTACTGTAAAATCTACATTTGCATCTCATATCTCAAGAACACACAAAAACAGTCCACCTGAGCTTCTACATGAAGCAGTTTTATCAAACCCATTACAACATGTTTGTCAGCCCAGTACATCTCAAGATGATATTGAGGAGCCTGAGCCAAGTGAGGTCTTTGAAAATGTAGATGAAGATGTTTTTTTGAAGAATTTGTCACTCTTTTATTTGAAACTGCAGGCAAAGCTTCTTTTACCTTCATCTGTAATTCAGACCATCATAGAAGAATTCCAAGGAATTTATGATCTGACCCAGGCACACATCTTCTCAAATCTAAAGAACAGATTTTCAGAACAGAAATTGCGTCTAGTGACGCAATAATTTACATTATTGAAAACCTTAAAAAGAATTACATACTTAAAGCAGGAAATTCTATCTTGCGTATGGATCAATGTCGCAAAACAGTCTTTAAAAACTCCTTCAACTATGTTGAACCAGTGCCTGTGTATTTAGGTGCTAATGAATCGGGGAAAGAATGCTTTGCCCAGTATGTGCCAATAAAGAAAACTCTTAATGGCCTTTTTGAATCTGAAGCATTCAGAAAGCAATATGAGCAATCTCATTCTCAACAACCAAACAAGGATGTGTTTGAGGACATTTGGGATGGATGTAATATTACCAATAATGCCTTGTTTCAAAAAGACAAATCATCTATGGCCTTGGTTCTCTATCAAGATGCTTTTGAGGTTGTCAATCCTTTAGGATCCGGCCGAAAGAAGCACAAGATTCTGGCAGTGTATTTGACACTAGGAGACATTTTACCCTATAACAGGTCTAGTATTGATCAGGTTCAGCTTGTTCTCCTCTGCAGGGAACAGGATTTGAAGTATTTTGGTCAAGAAGTTGTTTTTAATCATTTGATTAAAGACCTAAAAGAAATTGAGGAATGGGGCATTGCACTGAAGGATGGGAAGGTTATTAAAGGAACTCTATGTGCAATTGTAGGAGACAATCTTGGGTCACATAGTATTGGTGGGTTCCTGGAGAACTTCAGCAGAAGTACTTTTTTTTGTAGATTTTGTGACATAGACCGACAAACATTTGAATGTAGTCCATTGTCAGCTGGTTCAAAAAGAACAAAGCTGTCATATCAGCAGCACATTGAAGACCTAAGAGAAAACAACAGAGAATCTGTTTGTGGAATAAAATTTGACTCCATCTTTAACCAGCTGCATTACTTTCATGTCAGCCAGCCTGGTCTTCCACCATGCCTAGGTCATGACCTTTTTGAGGGGGTTGTTTCCTGTGATGTGGCATTATGCATCAACCACTTGGTAATCAAAGAGAAGCATTTCACTTACCAAGAATTAAATAGAAGCATAAGTCAATTCACTTACCTTGGAAATGAAGCAGCCGACAAACCTCCAAATAGTAAGAAGTTGAGTGGGCATGCTGTCCAAAATTGGTGCCTATTAAGAGGCCTCCCTTTGCTGATTGGAGACAGAATAAAAAATCCAAGCGAAAGTGATGTATGGAAGCTGATTTTGCTCCTAAGAGAAATTGTTGTGCATGTGTGTTCACCAGCTATTACTTCTGATCAGGTTGCTTATTTGGGTGTCCTCATCGAAGAATACATCCAGTTGAGAGTGGAATTATTTCCAGAGGTTCCCCTTAAACCAAAACACCACTATCTGTCTCACTACCCAGAGCTGATAGTCCAGTTTGGACCTCTGATCCGTCTTTGGTCACTCAGATTTGAAAGTAAGCACACTTATTTTAAACAGTGTGCAAGAAAATTGCACAATTTCAAAAATCTGTGTGCTACTTTATCAGAGCGACATCAGCTCCTTCAAGCATACTTAAGTGCAGGGAGTCTTTTTCCACCTGTAGTTCAGGTGAGTAGAGGAGATGGATTTTATGCTGGTGACTACAATGACAGCATTCAGGCATCAACTGCAGCATTTAATTTTACACATGACTCTACTTTAGCTGCAAATGAAGTCATTTACAAAGGAACAAAGTACAAGAAAAACATGTATGTTGCAATAAAACTAGATGATGACGGTCTACACATGGGTGAAATTAAGCTGATTTTAATTCATTGTAATGATTCTGTCTTCTTTGTTGTGAGGACGCAGAAGGTTGTGGAGCTTGTTGATATGGGTGTCCACTTACTGACAGAGACAGATAAAGAGTCAAACTACATTTGTGTAAAGCAAGAGGATCTCCTTGATTATTATCCATTAGTGCTGTATAAGATGAATGACTTACCAGTGATTATTTTGCATCACTCTCTCTCAGATTTGTAGAAACATGTCCATGTTAGGGGAGGATGTCCGAGATGCTGTGTTGGCAGTTCTACCTGGGCTGCCAGAGGAGAAACTCCTGTCTCTCCTGAACAAGTTGGCAAGCATAGGAGTTGAGTCCAAGTCTGACCTTCAGTTCGTTAAAGAGGAAGATCTCCCTGATCACATTACACCAATACAGTGCCGACGGCTTCTCAACGAGTGGAATGTAGACGGTATGTCTATATCATCTACCTGATCTGTACTGCAAAAACACTCGAAAATTAGGATTAAAAACTAAATTTTTTGGAACATTAGCAAAATAAATTATGAGGGTGTGATTTTGTTCAAACAATGTATGTTAGTGTGGCCCAAAACTTGAAAGGACTTAAAGGCATTATACAGATAGGCCATCCAACTGAGAGGGTTTAATTAATGTTTTCTTATGTAGTAATATTGTTTTTTAGGAGATGAATATATGGATTCACAAGAAGAAAAAATGCAGTAATCATTTACTCACCCCCATGATGTACCAAACATGTATGAGCTTCTTTCTTCAGTTAAAGGCAAAAGAAGATAGTTTTAACAATGTTGGTAAAGAGACACTTGAGGGTAGTCTTTGACATCAATTGTAGAAAAAAATACAATGTAAAACAATGGCTACTTTGAACTGTCTAGTTACCATCATTCTTTAAAATATAATATTTTTTTGTTTAGCAGAAGAAAGATTTATGGAATAACATGAGGGTGACTAAATGACAGCGTTTTTATTTTTGTGTGGACTGTCCCTTTAAGCAAAGATACTAATGACTTGCATTGTATGGTTATAAACATCACAATTATGAGAAAATATCTGTGTGTTTGGCTGGAGTTGTATTTAAGACAACATAAAAGTAAATATGAGGATAATTTTAATTTAAACTACTACAACATTAATTGTGATTGGTACTGAGCTGTATCATGATTTTTTTTCCCTTTTCAGACCAAACAGGTTATAAAGTAAATCCACAAGAAGCCACAAGAATGCCCTATCACACCACAACAGAGGACTCTCCATCATCAAATTCTAGTTCCTCATGCACACCAAGTGTCTCCAGCACAAACAGTTCCAGTACAACTGTGGACTTAAGTGTATGGCCAGAAAACTTTGAAGTTCCCTGGAACAGGATGCCTACAGCTATTAAAACAGCCATTGCAGTCGGAAGACGCCCCACAGCTAAAGATCGCAGAGAAATGGTAAGAATTGTCATTAATGAGATGAGACTGACAGAATTAAATCCATCAAAATCACAGTGCTTGACTGTTGCAAAAAACATTGTTAAACAGTATCCACAAAGCTTTGCTGATGTCCTGCAAGATGGCACAAAAATTGGTACTGGCTATGGATCACTTTTGACTCAACTAAAAACAAGAGTGGAGCATGTTAATCGTGGCTGCACATTATCAAGACGAGGAAAAATGAAAAAGACCTCAAATCCGTCATCTGAAGCCATTGCCCCAGGACCTGCAGACCAATATGGTTGTGTGAGATGGCAGCCTGAGTGTCCTGTAGAAGAGACTGAGGAGAGTCTTAAAGAGAAACAGCAAGAAATGAAAGACCTCTACAGTACTGAGGGTCCAGCTGGGGTTGAGAGAGGACATCTCAGTCAGCTAATGAAGGAAACATATTATCTTCAAAGGAAGTCCATCAATTCCTACCCACCTCCATCGATTGCTGACTTGAAACGTGAATGGCCGTATCTTTTCACGCCCAAAGAGATGTACATGCACTTTAAGTCTCTTACAAATATAAGCATTCTGGAGAAACTTGAGAAGTCAATGGAAGAAAGGGGAAAGATGATACTTCAGTGTTTCCGTCAAAAGCCAGGAGGGACAAATGAGATGCAGCGCATTCTTATGAAGTATGATGACAGTGGAGCATCCTCTTTTATCCCATGTGTCATCCATCTCATTCTGGCACACTTCAAGGAAAAACCTGAAGCTCTCATTCTTCAGGCAGACGTAAGTCATGCTCTGTGCTTTTTTATTTTACATTTTTGTTATGGTGTTATAGTTTGTAATTACTTTTTTTCCCAATTTTTTGTTTTTGTTTTGTTTCTTAGGTGTCAGCGACAATGGCCGACGTGGAAAAGAGTTTTACCCTTCCAGACTCTCCGAGACTGATTGTTTTAGGTAATGTACAATGAACCAAAATCTGTAAATTATTAAATAAACTTGGTCTGTTGTGTTTTGAGTTTGTATTTTCTATAACATGTTGCCATTTATTAATTTAGGTGAAATTCTCACTGCAACTCAGTGGATGCTGAGTATTGAGGGCCAAGTGGTCGTGAGTCCACACCCCAACTTTGTGGCAGGATTTGCTGCTTTGTTTGTGTCGTACTACATCTTCAATCTGGTGTACCAGCATGAGGGATCCTGCACACTTGAGTTTATCCAGAGGTAAAAAAATTACTTAACTATGCATGTGAATATTTATATTACTTAAATATAAAAGTTAGAGTTTTCGTTCACCCAAAAATTAAATTGCAGTCATTATTCGCTCTCTCTTATGTCATTCAAAAGCTCTTATACCTTTGTTCATCTTTGGAACACAAATAAATATTATAAATAAAGAAGTCCAAGATGATTTTCCCCTACCATAGACATCAATGCAACTGAGATTTTTAAATATCAGAAAGGTAGTGAAGACATCAGTGATTCAATCATAACGTCATGAAGTGATGAGAATACTTTTTGTATGAAAATAAAACAAAAGCAACTTTATTCAACATTTTGGCATGGAGTATCCCTTTTAATTTAATAAAGTGACAAGAATACTTTAGTGCACCATAACACAAACCAGAGACTGAAAAGAATTGTTGAATTAATTTGTAAAAGTAATTTGCTATTTATTTATTTATTTATTTATTGTGTACAAATTTATTCTCAAAACTTCATAAAATTAAGTTGAACCAGATGTTGCATGTTTAACAATTCAGACCTGCCAACTTGTATGCATTTTGCATAACGGCTACACATTTTTACTTCAAAGAACTTTAAACTATGCAAAAACCTGGTGACACCTTTGTGCTTTTGTTAATTTAATATTACTTATATTAGCTGTAATGTTTGTCTGACTGATGTTTGTGCAGATGTTTTGTTGGAATCAACCCACACACTGGCACCAAGACAGGCACATCAAGGGTTGGAGCAAAAAAAAGTGGGAAGGTCTCCGAGAAGAGGAACAACACAGTCAATCCTCATGTGTGTTCTCTTCTTAGAAGGCTAATGGACTTTGAGTGGTTAAGTATGTAAGTTTACAAATTTATCTCACATGTAACTACACCTACAGTAGAAACCACTTGTTTTCAGACTTGTTCTTTGGTCATGTTAAAAAAAAAACTGGTCAACTTACAAAAATTTTTTAATATTTCAAAAATGATAAAATATTTGTTAGAGCATTCTATGTACAATGAATCATCACTGTCAGTTGCATTTGTGATAGATTTAAACTTTTTTTTTTTAAGCAGAAAAATTGTATAAAAACGTGAGTTTAAATTGAAGTCAGATGTGTTTTGGTACCAAAATGCTATCCTGTTTAAGCTTCATCATTTACTCCCCTTCAGTTCCAAAATTCTGACTTTCTTTCTTGTTTTAAGATATTTAAAATGTAGACCGTTGACAGTAGCCACTGACTTTCAAATGTTTGCCCTATTGTGGAAGTCAATAGCGAGTACTTATAAACTTCAATAAAATATAATCTTTTGCATTTAACTATTGCTTTATGCTTTAGTCTTGTTTTTAGTTGTTTTGTAACAGCTAAAGTTTTTCGGTTGAAATAGTAGAATTTTGTTACTAGTGACAGTGCTGAAGTGTTGTCTGGTGTCAGCTTTAATAAACAGTTAAACTGCTTTGAATTTGAGTGATTATTTTAAAAAATCTTTTGTTTTAATGCATTCACATCATTATAATGGTAAAGAGCACAGTACAGTTAACAATAAAAATAGTTATTTACAGGAATTTCATAGTAAAAATGTTACAGCTACATCTTGGTTTTTGTTGAATTCACAGGAATTTATTGGCAACTTTTGTTGCCAGGTAAGTACTGTAATTTAGCTTAATTACAAAAAAACCCTGTAATGTCTTTTTACAAGTTTCATTTTATAATGCTGTTAAAAAAACAAAAACATACT
Organism: Enteromius thamalakanensis; assembly: GCA_032357475.1. Taxonomy (NCBI): domain Eukaryota; kingdom Metazoa; phylum Chordata; class Actinopteri; order Cypriniformes; family Cyprinidae; genus Enteromius; species Enteromius thamalakanensis. The sequence continues at coordinate 2,856,678 of JAUCMT010000051.1, forward strand.
GTATTTAGCATACATCAATTTATTGTAAATTGCTAAGCAGTGTTATACTGTAATCCACATTACAGCAATTAGCTGCTATTTTACAGGATTTTATTGGCAACTTTTTTGCCAGTAAATTATTGTAAATTCTACAGTATGTTCTTTACAGTGTACTGTCAAAGCATTTCTCAAAACCTCTCTAACTCTGCTTGTATGATACAGTAAAATATGTCTAATTTACAAAGTGCCTTAAGGATGCCCTACATCAGAATATGTTTAAGAATAACTATGAAAATGTACCGATAAGATGACTTAAACACACCTCACAAAAATAAGTAAAATATACTCACAGAAATTAATTACTCAAACTGAGTTAATAAGTGAGCCATTGGCAATTCAGTAGCATTACTGTTACGGTGTGTTAATAAAGGGGCGTCAACGTAAACGCTTCCCATGACTTTGAATGGGTGACATCAAGCGTTGCCGAAAAGAATTTTGGATCCGTCAGTGACGCTTCACTGGCGTTGCTCGCAGCAGAACTTCTTAATCTCTTAATTTTTCAAACGGAAGCGTCAGCCAATCAGGATCACTCTATGAAAATACAGTAGCCAGGCGGCAGCCAATCAGCAAAATACATTCTGCAAATATCATCTTCCAAAAAATGTCAGTGAATTTTCCAACATGGCAGGCTAAAAAGTTTTATTTTGCACATTGAATTATGGACATGATACAGCTTCACCAACTCCAGGAGCAATGCTGGCAGCAGCATAAAACCTTGTACATCACAATCTGACCAAGGTTTTTGATCCCTCAAGCTCAGCTCATCAAAGAACTTTAACAGCTACTGTAGCTTGAATGTATCTGGTCTCCAGCCCTCTCCAGTCAGTTTCTTTCCATGCACTTAAAACATTCCCTCTAACACATACCAGGGGTGTCCAATCGTGCTCTTGGAAGCTCGCTGCCCTGCGGAGTTTAGCTCCAACCCAATTGTAAAACACACTCGAACCAGGTCATTACTAAAACGATTAAAAACACACAGTTACTAATACAAACTCACAATCAAGTGTGCTAAGCAAATCTGCATGATTCTGACTGTTCAGGAGCAGGATTGCACACCCTTGATATATATCTTTTGAGAACTGACATACAAACAAGAATGCTTGTCCACTGACCCTCATGAGCCAAGCAAAAGCCAAAATATAGCTCTGCTATTGTCACCAGCCATAAAGCAACAGCTACTAATTCTTTCTGCAAACACTTTGAACAATGAATAAAAAGCAAGAAAATAACTGGTATGCCATCCATTTCCTGAGTCTATAACACATCCTACTGTAACAATCTTCTGGTAAGATGAGGCCTTGAAGTGTGCATTGTTCAGGCGATATGAGCCACATTAGACTGAGTGTGTCCGCAGGAAGTGGGATGTGTTTACTGAGATGTCCTTTAGATCGACCTTGCCGTAGGCTTCTTGAAACCAGGCAAAAAGTTGTTGTGGTTTGAGAGCTGTGAATATTAGGTCAGTGTTGGGAACACTAATATTTTCAGTCAGTAGCTGGACTGACTAAACTGAATCGTTGCAATGGTCTGTATTCAAACATATACACACAACTGCTGTTGCGGATCAAATAATACCATATAAGATGTGTATGCCAGAGTTTCCAACCTTGCACAAAAGATATTAAGCAGTACATATTAATAAAACAGAAAGTACATTTTGAGTAAACGGTAGCACTTAATATTTTTTTTTCCCTCTAATAAAAACAATCTGTAATACCTTTGCATCAAAATAATCAGAAATTCTATAAAACAGCATATGAGTATTTGAACTACAGTGAAATAGATTAATAGATAATAACAGAAGCCATAGAGCAAAAACCAGTCTTTATGATATTATGGTATTCAACATTGGCAGTGTCTGAGGCATACCATTTGGAATTATTAAATATAAACTGCTGCAGTCTAAAATGTCCTACAGTATTACAGAACAAATAGATACTGTATTTAAGTCTCAACTTAAATGGCAATTATTTTTAGTATGGAGACCAAATCCATAGGAAACAGCTGATATATAAAGAAATTAATATGTAATTTAAATTTTTTTTTTATTTTTTTTTTTATTTGAGAGTATGGATTAACGGATATGAATCACATTGATTAAAGTGAAAGTGGAACCCATTCAAAGCTTTTGTGCCATTGTTTAATTTGGTATTACTTTTTTTGTTTTCTTTTGGTTAGTAGGCGGTGATATTCAGGGAGAAAATGGAAGCATACCGTCATGATCCCTTCCAGGAGACCGGAGTCAGGTTTTAGGGGAATCTGCCTCTCAAGAGACCACTTCTCCACAATGGAGGCGACCTGAGGATTGTCCACATTTAGGATGCGGAAGCCGGTCATATTTACACCGCAGAAGCGGTACGGCTCCAGGTTTATGGCCATGAGATCCTAGAGAAAGAGCAAGAGAGAGAAATATCTCATTTAACCAGCCTGAATCAAGCTTCATTGTTGCTGGGTGAGAGGCTTCTTGTCTCTTTGTCCCCTAATAAAGGCAGCAGATAGAGAGGGGGTAAAAAGAAGACAGACAGAGCAAAAAATAAAAGAGATTAAGGATAATACCATGCCTTCCAGGCCGCCTGGGTACAGCCAGATGAAGCATAGTAGGACGTACACCTCTTTGCCAGCATGTATGATATCTTAGACAGTGAGCCAGGAGTCATTCGCACAATAGCTGATTGAAACAGTTATTTCCTCTGTAATCCGGTCTTCATTGCTCCCATCCAGCAAATTGAACCGTAAACACTTCACACCGCTCTGAATGCCGACCTGACACTGAAACATATCACTATGTCTGGGCATTCAATGATTTGAACAGTGTGGATTCTTCAAAAAAAGGATCCAAATTTCACATTCTCAATGCTGTGATGTGGGATGAAACACTCTGAAAAAGGAATTGCTGGGGTGGAAAATAGCATTAAGATTAAGTGTAAATTAATCGAGATCTTTTCGTCTTACGAGGTCAAAGCAAAAGACCCAGCCGTCTAACACAAGGTTCTGTAAATCTGAGAATGAATGGCAAAATGAGCAAGACCATGTTCATTGAAAGAACTTCCCGTAATGCACTGAGGCTAATTAACGCTCTAGAACAATACCAACACACACCCACACTACGCGTGCTATTGTCTGGAGTGTTATTCTGAGAACAGTCGCTCTGTTTCTTGAACCATCCAACATATTGCCAAACATGTTGGGAAGATGGGGGCGGTGAAGAAATGTGGTAGAACATAATAGACTATTTCATTAACACCCTGTGGGGCTGGAACTGTTCAGAGAGAAGCATGAAAAACACATGCAGAAAACTGCTTGCCCCAAGAAACAGCACTTTTTGAACTATGCCATAAATGATTTTTTGTTGAATGTAGACAATGGAAATCTGTTTCATGGCTTCTTTCCATCTTAATGTTTTACTGTATTTGGCAAGTGATGATTGGTGCTCAAATGCTTAGAATGTAGTGGAATTGTAGTTGGATTATTGTAAACAAAATATCATTATATGAAAGTAGCGACACTGTTCATTTTATCATGTCTTAGATGAGGAGGTCTTAGCAAATTTTGTAATGTAAATTAACATCATTGTTCACCTACAACACTAAGGCAGCTGCATAATGGATATTTAGAGTTTAGGGCCCTATGATTTCTACAAAGCGGAAAATGCTGACGGAATCGCGGAATCAATTCATAAATCTGGAATTCACAGTTTAACATGGAATGTCACAGAATTTGTAAAAATCTTTAATGAACTAAATAAAAGCGATCATTACACTTAATGGTGCAGACACGCTATTTGTTTACTACACACATACTGAAGGGTCTGTCATCTTACTAAATGAGGACTTAAACACATGAACAACTCTTTAGAACTGCTCAGAGATTCACTTTGTGAGTATTTTACTGTTTTTTTTGAGTAAAACTATAGTCATATCACATACACAGAACTGTAAAGATATTTACAGCAACCCATCAAAAAAAAAAGTCTGGTTTCATTTTAATTCATTATGCCTTTTACTGTTCATTTGGTCAGTAGAATGGACCTAGCCCTCCACTACTTACTACTAGCATGCTAAAACGAAACAAACATTATTTGACACCTTTTCTTCCATGTTTTAATTTTAATAGTAAATCCTCTTTGCCAAAAATAAAGTGTGCTTATTTTTCAATAATTAAAAGATAAATGAATGTTTATGCCTTTAATTTAACTCGAAAAAATTTAATACACAACAGTTCTGAGAAAAAAAAAAAAAAAAAAGTATTCGGCATTAACGTGAGATTCTTATCGCGCTATAAAAAAATATTGCCATTAATCTATTTACAAAGTAGGGTTGGGAGCTGTGTCTATACTGCGCAAGCTATAATGACTTTCACCCTGATATTTTTGCCACCGGCGGAACCACTAGAGGGACCCTGGCACCCACCATGACCCATAATGGTTGTGCAACCACCGGCGGAACCTCATAAGGGTCGGTCACCCTCTATAACGGCCATTCAGGAACTGTCACCATCTTGTGCAAAGGATCTATGGTAGCAACCCTTTTGAGCAGCATTTCAGGAGTGGCAGCCAGCCTGTGTAGGGGTTGGTGCTCTGAAATGGGTGCCATCTTCAGCTGAGACTGATTCTTGGTTGACTTCATCTGGAGTGTGAACTCTTACTGAGGTATGGCAGCCATCTTGATCACTGACGACCATCTTGACTGCCGACTTAAACTGAGGCTGGGCAGTCATCTTAAATGTTGACTTAGACTGTGGCAGAGTGGCCATCTTGACTGTTGAGGGCGACCATCTGGTTCAGTGATTCTGATATGGCAGCCATCTTGTGGGAGGCTGGGGTGCAGAAATGGTGGCCATCTTGGGATGTGATGGTAAGTCTGGGTCTGTAACCATATTAGACTGTGAGGGAGGCTCAGGAAAGATGTCCATTTTGGTGTCCATCAGGTTTTTATTCATAGTCAGCAGGCAGGGTCAAACAATGGCAAACAAAGTAATAGAGACTGAGCAAAATCAAGGTCGAGGTGGACGGGCCGAGAATCAGGGCAGGCGGCAATCACACAGAACAGAAAAACAGTCCTTGGTCAAGCACGGAAAAACAAACACAGGCATATGCTCAGAATTGAATGCAGTTGCAGAACAAGACTTTGCGATTCATTGTTTGAAGAAGCTAGCCTTGATGCTAGAGCTAATGAGTGTGTGGGCCTGGATAATGAATAGCAGCCATAAGGAAGTGTTGGATTGTGGTAAATTGACTCCAAAAACCCGTCTGAGAGTCCTAAAGGAAACCGAATGGTTGTAGTGCCCTCTAGAGATGATGTGGGGTGTCTTGCACAGCTGCAACAACTTAATGAATTGTATTAACTGGGTTTCTTGCTTTATCAACAACATTCATTCATGCTAACGTTATATGAGATATATGTCTGTGACGCAAAGCTCTATTATGCTGCATTTCTGAGTAATTTTTATGGTTTCTACAGCTGTGGCATCATAATAGAGTTCGATAAGTTCATTTAGTACACCACTGAAGGCCTAGGTGGGAAATTCATGGCCCGCCAATGATTATAATATACACTATATTACCAAAAGTATTCGCTCACCTGCCTTTACTCATTCTATGAACTGAAGTGCCATCCCATTCCTA
>JAUCMT010000051.1:2862436-2901213 GCA_032357475.1 Enteromius thamalakanensis
TAGTCCCGGCTATGCGTTATTACTTTGGAGCGGTTATTATTCAAAAAGAACGAACCTGCAAATGTCTCAACTGACCATTCAGAATCAAGCATTCCAGAGAGCCGTGTGATAATCAGACATAAAGTATCAACTTTCAAATTCTGTCAGTTTTATCACAAAATAGGAACTATATATATGGTATAAATGTGTCCCACAATGTCACGCTTACCTCAGGAAATACTGCCCGATGGTGGTTTATTTGATTTGGTAAAACAGGTGTAAATACATACACCCAGCCTTTTAACTTCTAGCTGGTGCAACCGGCCCCATTAGCGGTCTACAAACCATTAGATCTGATATCTTGAGTTTTTAGCGTGTCACGTCCATCCACTTGTGCAGCTTACCCTGACACTCAAACCTTTTGGCAGGCGTGGTGAGCAGTAGTTTTCCCTCCATGCCGTGCGGTCCAGCGCAGCGAGCGATGCCAGGCTCCTTGTAGCCCGTCTTCACCCAGTCAGAGAGCCAGCGCAGACGACAGTCACAGTACAGTGGGTTCGCACCAATCGCCCTGACGGCAGACGGTAACACAGCTACATGTCAACCAGCAGTCATTAGAGTATTAGTAGTACACTTATTTTTGATGCATCCACAACACACTACATACTGACTATCAGAAACTTACTCTACTAACCCTAAACCTACCAGTTACTCTGAGAGTTATAGACATGTAGTTGAAAAGTAATGTGCATTAGTTGGAGTGTAACATGTAGATGCTTATAGTTAGTAGTATGTTGACTATCAAAATAAAGTGTAACCGGTCAAAAGAATGCAGATTGTCAGACGCATATTTAATAAAAACATTAGAACATGTCCCCGCTGCAGGTTACTGTGTGAGATAAAGTTTAGCTTGTTCTGAGAAGCTAGTATGGTATTTATCTGCTTGTTTTGATTCAACATACATTCAAATTGCCTTTTAACTTGTACCTGCTTATTTTTACATTTTGTCATTTTCAAGACTGTGCACTTATTTTTGATTGCCTTGATGAAATCTTCACAGCCTTAATATTCACTAACGTTTTATATATTGACCAGCCAGACTTGATGGGACATCTTAAAGATAGACAAATATGTCATCTATGAAAAGAGAAATTGTAAAAAAGAAATGGAGAGGTTTCAGAGAGGCTGCGTACTGTATTACATGCTCATTACTGCTAGATGGCGCTGTAGACTACTGGAACATATAACATGCCAAACAAAGCGTGTTTGAATTCTGCTCAACTCCCCTCAAGTAAAAACAAATGGCAGGAGAGGCTGGTATTCCAGCCGTGTTTTGTATATTTACTCACAGATGCGACAGCGAAGCAGCGTCGTTGAAGATCCCATCAGGCAGTTCGGAGACGTCATTACCATGCAGAGACCTTAGAACAGCACAGACAATCTTCAATTAGGAGAATTCCATTACAAACAATTATTCAATTATTACAATATACATATATAAACCTGGTTATTGTTCATTTAAAACACATTTAGTCTATTTTTATGACTGACAAATATGAATCACATTAACATGTTAAAACTGATCAAAAATGTAATTCAAAGACATAAATCATGTTGAGCTGCTTGTATTGCTGAAACTGTGCAACCCTGACTCTGTTACTGAATTCATCTGAAATTACAATAACAGTAGATGAATTATCATGTACTAATACATTCATTTACAATGACTTGACTATAAACTAATGATGAGTTAAGACATGTATTAATCAAGAACTAACTTAACTACGACCTGACTGAATAACGTCATCTTAATTACATGTTAGTTAATGTATTAATGAACAATTTGTGGTATTTGGATGGAGAAGGAACTGAACACTAGGAGGACAGTTGACCTTTTAAAGAGGCAATAGTGTCCCAAAAGAAGAGCAAGAGCACAAGAGAAACATCTGGCTTCAGTGCATTATTAGGATATGATATCATCTCATCCTGTTTTGAGTGATTCCACCGCTGCCATCCTGTAATAGTTATATAAACATTTTCATTTTAATTAACCAATTTTCCAAATTAAAATCATGGAGAATATTATTATCTTTATGGTTATGTGACAAATTGATTTACTGTTATATATCATATCATAATAATGCACTAACGTTAGATGCTCTTCTTTTGGGACACTATTGTATTGACACACACAAAAAATGGTAATTGAAAACTTTTTAAGGATGTGAACAACTGATGAATTCATGACGTGACGGCTGCAGGTGGCAGATCTATAAACAATTGTATGTCTAGATTATAGATTAGATTATAACAAATTGTTCATACATACATTAACTAAGATGTAATTAAGATGGCGTTATTCAGTCAGGTCGTAGTTAAGTTAGTTCTTGATTAATACATGTCTTAACTCATCATTAATATATAGTCAAGTATTAGTACATGATAATTCATCTACTGTAAAGTAAGCTCTGTATGGATAAACAGGAGTCTGGCTGTGTTCTGTGCGGGTCTGGTCTGAGATCAGCTCCTGAGGAATCCAGCAGCGCTGCAGGTGTTGAGTTACTCATACTGGGATGACCGAGAGCTTCATCACCAGCTGACCAACACATCAAGCTAAGAGCATGAGGTCAATCAGCTCTATATAAGCAATGTTTAAAGTGGACCTGAAATAACCTTGCAATAGTTTCTCTTTAGTTAAACTTCAGCACTGCTTCAGCGTAATACAAAGTGTATATAAAGAACAATATTTGTTGTTCGTCTCTATAGCAGACGTAAAGGTTAGCAGTTTGGTATACTAAAATAACATCAGGGGGGCATTTTTATTAAGTACATCCATATCTGAATATATTTTTAGTATACTTTGTATGACTTTGCATGTATATACAGAAACATGATAAAAATGATTTTAAGAATTATTTATATTATTGATTAAGCTTCTAAAACATTTTCTTCCAAAACAATTGCCAGTCAGTTATTTATAACTGATTATTTTTTCTGTTTTGAATAAGAAACAGCAGCTTCCTGTTCAGTTTGAAGATTGCTGCGACTGCCGGCCACACAATCACACTCGAGTGCTGGAGACTTTAGAGTTTAGCTCATGAAGATGTACGTACAGCAAGCGGAGCGACTGAAGGCCTCCGAACGCCAGAGTCGGGATACAGCGCAGAGAGTTATAGCTCAGGATCCTGCGGGACAAAACCAGACAAACCCTGTGGTCAGATGTCCGTCTGACAGTAATCAGTCAGTAATACTGAGGAGCACCTACAGAGTGGTCAGCTGACTCATGTTGGCAAACGAAGAGTTCGTCAGGGAGCTGATTCTGTTGTTACTCAGGTCTCTGGAACGAAAGATCACAACATGACTGTCAAACCAATAACAACTTCTCCATTACTCTCACGTGTGTGTGTGTGTGTGTTGAACAGTAAGAGAGAGACGTACACAAGCTGCAGGTTTTTGAAGTTGGACAGCTCCTTCGGCACCACGCTGAACTGGTTTCCATCCAGATACCTGAAGACACAAACACACTGATAAACCAGTCCACATATTCGTGAACGTTTTGCAAATAACGCATTTCGACCGGAACACGATACGATTTAATCAAACTCAGCTGTTAGCCATCAGCTAATTATCCTCAATCAATCTCGCCCAATAGTCTCCCCTATTCACTATAAAAACCCCAACCTTCAACCCTTCCACATCTCGCTTCAAGCATCCCTCCTCCTCCCCCTCTCCGTCTAAATTCCATTTCACGCCACCAGGGGGAGCAGTACCGGACCGAGCCGAACTTCGAACCCTATCCCACTTTAGGGTTTATACCACTAGGGTTCTTACCACTAGGGTTCGCCGTTCTCCCAGGCTCGCTCCCCTGACAGCATGCCAAACCCGCAAACATCATATTAATGAGGAAAGCGTGAACTCTTGAAATCATACAATGTGATTTTTGGATTTTTCTTTTTAGATTCTGTCTCTCAAATAAATATTTTCTAATAATATAAATCTTTGCTATCACTTTTTATCAATTTAGCACGTCCTTGCTGAATACATGTTTTAGCTTTTTTTGTAATATTATAAATATTTCCAGTTCAGTCTTACAGTAGTTTGTACATATTTTTTACGAGGTGGCTAATTCGTACAAATTTGTACGACCTCACTCAAACAAATTCATGCGATTTTTGCTAAAGAGTAGCCAATTCATATGAATTTGTACAAATGACCTACACCTGACCCTGCCCCTAGACAAATCTTAGGAATTTGTACGAACTTCACCTCGTACGAATACATACGTATTGGTCGTGAGACTGTGAGTTATTTTCAGTGTAATATATTCTTAAAATAAATAGCCGAAATAATGGTTTCCACTAAAGTATTAGGCAGTATTTTCAACCTTGGTAATAAGAAAAGTACCCTGACCAAACCAGCATATTACAATGACATACATATTATGTGAAATTTAATGGAATCTTATTTCCATCACTAAATAAAAATCTAAAAATGTAATTTCTAGATTTTTCTTGACTTCTTTTCTCAGAATTATGTAATGCAATTGGGAGTATTGTGAAATATAAACTCACAATTGTGAGTAATAAAGTTTACTCACAATTGTCTGAGAAAAAAATCTGAGAAAAAGTCTGAATTGTGAGTTTATATTATGCAATTCTGACTTTATTTCTCAGAAGTTTAAATCATGCAATTCTAAGAAATTCTAAGAAATATATTTCCCCTTTGGCTTTGGGTTGCAATAAGACCTACGCTGTAGACATTTCTTGACAATTTTCATGAAGCCCACCTCACGCCACAGCAAGGTTGGGTTTAAACCCTAGTGTACATGTTTGTAGAAAATTTGACAAGCACTGACATCTTACACTTCAGCACTCATTCCCCGTTTTATGAACACTCCCTTATAAAACACACTCTCTCGCTCTCATTTGCACCAGAACATTCATACCTGACAGAACACTAAACTGAGCAGGACTGGGAAAATGAAAACAGCTCATCCATGTGCCCATTAAAGGTACACAGACCATCTATTTAGCTGGTCACGTCCTGCCAGGGATTTGAGCCACAAACACACTATACATCTTGCATAAACTACAGCCTGCAGAATTAGTTGGTTTATACTGGTTTGCGCAGGTTATGAGCTGGTGGACCCACGCAGTCATGAACAGAAACTTAAGTTTAAAGTTTAGTAAATTAATTTAGTAAATCATGTTGTAGCTGATCAAAAGTCTGGGATTTTATAATCTAGTTTTAGTCAATTCAAACATTTTAGTTATGCTACATAAATGTTAAAACCATAATTGCCCTTATTTTGCTCTTAAGAAAAAAAATTTGTGACGCGTATGCTACGTTATTTAACATTATAAAAAAAGAGCAAATGATTATGTGAAGGAATACAGACTGGCTGTATTTCACTTTCATGTGATTAGAAGATTGCAATGTATTCAGAACATTAGCTTTAGCAAGGTTGCCAGGTTAACAAGTAAAGCAAAACACAAGGCTGGATACTGGTACACCCTTTTTCATATTTTTTGAGTATTAGGTCTTTAGTATTAGATCACAATTTTTTTTTTCTTTTTAATTTAAGTTAATAGCTACTGTCAAATATCTTAATATAGCTTCTTTTGTGCCAAATTAATAAAAGAAACTCATACAGGATGAGGGCTACTGTATCCCTATAACCCTTAAATGCATACCCTGGGTCATTTTTCACTCTCTCCCTCCATTAAGTTTTCAAGTTAGACATCAACTTTCTTAGTATTCCTCAATTTGTTTATTATAAACATTATAAAGAGTGTATAGGGTCACTAGAGACCCGATGTATGTAAATGTGTATGTATTTTTTTCCCCTTCAACTGTATTGACATATCTGATGACTCAATGTGTGCAATGCATCTTTTTTCCCTGAGGTGGCACTGTTTAATACACAATGATGTGGTGATTCACTCATAATTAGAGTCGTAAAAACAAACAAATATCATCAGCAAATTTGAACTGGTTTGAATGGATTAGCAATTACTATACGCAATGAAATATAAATGTCACTGCTATTTGCTGCTGGATGAGATGAATAAGCTGCCAGTGATCAAAACGTTGAATACGAAGTCATTGAAAATGATTGTTTTAGAATATGGTTGAGATCGTGATAGAGGCAGATGCTGAATGTACTGTGGAAGTGTGCTCTGACGATGACAGCGATGGTAAAATCATCTGCTGAAAAGGAAACCTTCGAAGTTAAACAAAATAGGTTTTATTGAATTTTTCTCCAATTGTCTTTTGAAGGGGTGTCCTCAAATAGTCGACGATTCAATTCGAGGAGCCTGATTTGACTCCTAATCTCCCAGTCGAATATTCGCGGGGTGTTATGATCATACCATTTCACTATATGTCATTCGGTGCATTTCTTGCGGATAGCCTACAAGTCGTAATATAGTTATAAATAACTAAGCGTATTCTATATGATAGAAACAAAATCACACTGATTAAAATCCTGCGATCTTCAGTGCACGCAGCTTAAAACAGAAATGCAGTACATTATTAACTATTGTCACATACATATAACATTATGAGAGTACTATTGTAAAAAAATTGGTGAATTCTTAGGGTTTCGTCGACGTTTAATGTTAACTATCTTTTAATGGAAAAATAAAATATTATTTACTCTGTATCTGTGAGGCTACTGTAACTAATGTTTCAGTAATGATAACTGTCGCATGTCGACTTATGTTACTCTTATTTTGCCCCGCCCTAAAACATATGATTCGACTATCAGTGGACTATTGGCAAAATTTTCAGATTCGACTGTTAAAAAAGACTGATAAAGTCAGGGACAGCCCTAGTCTCTTAGTTTTTAGTTTTTACTAATTAAACAGATCCATCAGTGCTGAAAGTTATAGGTTCGGGTCGTTAAAGACTTGAATATGTGATAATGATTGATTATCATTAAATCCCTCTTGTAGAGGGATTTAAGCTCTGGAAATCTGGCAACCCCAAACATTACGGAGGTCTAAATTACTTCTTGTTTTTGTTTTAAAGAAAATAAAAAGCCATTTCGGAGATTTATTTTTCAAATTTTACATAAATTATAATATAACACATCTTTATTCATCAACGATGTGGCTTATTAATATATTAAGAGTGTTTATTGATGTCAGTGTTGTCTTTATATTGTCTTAGTCATTGAAAAAAAAGGTTTTCGAATTGAGACACAAAAACTCTTTGTTATTTAATTAGTACAGGAACATTATGTTGTAGCATTGTAAAATCTGCTGCATATCTTCCCATGTGGAATATAAAGATCTTGATCCCCTGCTCCTCTGCTAAATAGTCTTTATAAACCATGCAGGCTATAGACGTGACCCAAGAAGCACAGAATCACAGGATTATTCATTTAAGCGCTTAGCTGTTTCTTAAGGGATGGAGCATTTCTAGGAAGCATTGGAGCTGTGGTGGTGCCCCTCCACCCAGGCTTCTTTGATTGGGTGGTCCTGCGCAGTCGGGGTCGCATCTCTCCGGGTGGCAGCGCTAGCACAGTCAGACACTATAAAGCGTAATGGAGGAGGAGAGAAAGTAAAATGAAGGAACGTGAAGGATGGGTGCTCTAAAAGCGAAAGAAGTATTGTGAGAAAGGAGGGACAGCAGAGGAACAATAAAGATTGAGTGTCTGGCTAAGAGAGGAACTGCTGAGAGAGAGAGAAAGTGGAAATAGGGTGATAAAATGGGGGTTTAATGTTGGGCTTGTAGTACACTCATCATTAGTGAGCACTGCTTCTTTGTAATGGTCCCACCGCTGTTTCTGTGATGGCCTGTCGCCATTCGTCTGGTCCCGGTGGTCCCTAAAAATGACCCCAGCCTAATCACACCATGCCGATGCTGATGGATAAAAGAAAATGATTAAAAGAAAATGATGGCACCATTCTGATTGTGCCACAGACTTTTTTTGTTTGTTTGTTTTTTCAGGAATTTTCAAACAAAGTTAGTGTGTGTACTTGATTTATTAATGGAAATTGGAAAGATTTTTATCAAATATGTTGAATTTGAATTCTTGGTGGAATTCATTGATTAACATGTACTTATTAAAATTATATATATTTTTTAATATTTATCAAATGTAATAATATTATTCTATTGACAACATATATATATATATATATGCATGTAATGTGTGTGTGTGTGTGTGTGTGTGTGTGTGTGTGTATATATATATATATATATATATATATATAAGTATATATGTATTTTTTGTTTGCAGACTTGCAGTTTGAAAACTCCTTGTAAAATTATATATATATATATTTAAGATAATAATATTAAAAAATAAAATAATAATAAATAATAAATATATAATAATATAATAATTAATTTTAATTTAATATATATATATATATATTATTAATAATTTAATTATATATATATATATATAATTTTTTTTGATTTATTTTTTTTCTAGGGAAACAGATTTGTGTATTATAAATATATTATTTTTTATATTTATTGACCAAATTTGACTTATTCTTAATCTGTATTGTTTTTATTATCACAATATTGGTTCTTATATAAAATTAATTTATTTTCTTAAACATGCAAAATAAATAGCTTTTTAATTCCTGCTAGGGAATCATCATATTTGAGTGTTCTTGATTTTAAAAAGTTGAAAAGGCCTGGTGTCAGGAATAGCAAATGAGCAATTTTGAGCCCAATTCCAGACTACAGCACTGCTTCCACTTGCTCTAATTGATTGCTGGGCTTTAATGGACGTTAGTGTGAGTTTAAAGAGAGCGGCGGATGTCCTGAAGCATGCGGGAGAAGAATGGTTGAGGGAATGAGGCTGTGGTTTGGTGCTGAGGCCCGTGAGGGTGCAGAAAACACAAAATGCTCTTTCTGAGACAGAAAGAGGCAGCTGCGCGCCTGCGTCAGTCTCGTGAATGGCGATAGGTGGATTTGTGTAGGAGCCCAGTGTCCTTTGTGCAGCCCTATCCAGTGAATGAACACAGGATGTGCGGTTGCCCGGGTAACACCCCTGCATAACTTGTTCAGTCTCTTACTTATGCACTGCCTCTCTCCCTCTGGTTTGCTCGACTCAGCAGCTGAACGGGGAAGTCACCATACTCTTAAACCACTCTTGCCCAACACCTTTAAATTAATCAAACTGAACGTGTTCGCTCTACTATAGAAGCATATTATTTTTTCAGATGGATGATTAAATGGATTAAAAGTGAAATTAATTAATTCTCACAGTGAATAAAAAATACTCATACTTATATTTTATTTTTATGTATAAATAATATAATAAATGTCTTGTTTAAAATTTTAATTTTACAATATAAATCATCAATCAATATAAAAAGTGTCATGTTTTATGCTTAAAGCAAATAAGAAAAATACAATACAAGTCTATAAATACAAATGTATAAATACAGCTCTGGAAAAAAATAAGAAACCACTGCAATTTACTCCTAAATCAGTACCTCTCTGAGTATGACAAGCAATTCATGTCAGTCTTTGTTAAATGTGTACACAAAAATACTTCATTCTGTTTATTGAGGTATTTATTTGGTGAGCACCTGAATCCAATTGTATTTAACGGGAAAAGTATAAAAAATAATGCTGTAATCAACACTATCCTCTTGCAAAGTCTTTCAAAAGTAATTAGAAATATAAAAATAAACACTCAACATGACAAAAACAGTGAAAAGAAAGGTTTAAATCAAGAAAAAGGCCTCAAACCTAGCTTTACTGGCACAAGGATTCATTGAGCGTCTAGTTGCTTCTGTACTTAATATTTCGGCAGTTAAGACGGCAGTTTACAAAAAATGAAACTAATGTGCATTGATTTGTATTGCAAAACATATACAAAGCTGTATATGTTTTAAACGTAAACTTATTTAATTTTGAATATAAATATGTATAAAAAAATATATATTTATTTATTTAGATAAAAATATGTAAAATATAACAAAATGAAGTAAGTTTATTTCTAAAATATCCATCTCCAAGTAGAAATTCAGGAGAAATTAATTTCTTGTTTTAAGCAGAAATTCACTATTTTTTTCTTTATTTAAAACAAGTCGTAGCTTTTACCTAATTTTACTTCTTAAGTAAAATACTGAGTAAAATAATTTTTATATATACATTTATTTTACTTAATCTGTCCATATTCTTGCAAATTTTGTAGTAATTCAGCAAATTTTAGAGTATTTTAATCTAAAATCAGGAATTTTATTTTAGTAAGAAGGAAGATAGTGATTGGCGATTGCTAACGAGGTGATTGATTAGGTAATGCGGAGCCGGCTGTGATTAATTTGTGCCACGCTTCTCCTGAAACTGTTATTATCAAAACATTCACGTAAATATTTGTTTACATTCACTCTTAAAAATAAAGGTTCCAAAAGGGTGTTTCTTCAGTGATGCCATACAAGAACCAAATTTGGTTCCTCAAAGAACCATTCAATGAACATTTTCTAATAGAACCATTTTGAGAAAAACATTTTTAAAAATCTAAAGAACGGTTTTTGACTACAAAGAGCCTTTTCTGCATTGAAAAGGCTCCATGGATGTTTAAGGTTCTTCATCAAAAGGTTCTTCATGCTGAATGCATGAGCAAATGGCTATTTATTTATTTTTTTTTTAATTACTTGTTAAATGATGCTTTATTTAAAAGTGTTGCCACTTTTATTATAAGGTCTCAGGAAATGAATAACATATGGAGGTTGAATCACCTTTAAATAAAGTCCAGTTTCATTTATTGACTTACATAGAAGACGCACAGGCCTGCAGCGCTACCTTGTGGTAAAAAAAGTGAAACTGAATCAGAAAGTGAAGACCAGAGTGGTGAGGACAGAACTGCTGGAATGATGACTCATCATAATTTACGTTGTTATTTCTCACCTGGGAACAGCTCAGTAATACAGTCATTAATAAATCCACAAGGTACACCCAGTCAACCTTGAAGCAGTGTTATTTTTGGGTTTTTCTGTAGGAACTGGGTGATCCATGTCCTCTGCAGACCGCAAAATAATCATGTCAAGTGAGGAATGTGGGAAATGACCACACATTGGTGGGCGTGTGAGGTACTTATGTATGCGAGGTGATTGAGATTGAAGCTCCGCCCCCTACTGAAAGTCACCTTGGCTTTAATTGAGTCTACTGATATAGTATAAATGTTGTAACTGTTACGAGCTGTTTCAGCTGAGACATTCATTCATTTTTCACACATCACACAAATATTAGATTAATCTCCTTTGATCTTAAGTGATATTAGCACTTTTGGAAATATTAAAGTGCATGTAGATTCTGCCTTCATTAAAGGGATAGTTCACCCAACAATTTTTATGTCAGTAATCACTCACCCTCATGTCATTCTAAATCTGTAAGGTGATTCATATTCAGAACACAAATTATGAAATTCAAGAGATTTCTGACCCTCCATAGACCACAATGCAAGGCCCAGAAAGGTAGTAAAGACATCATTAAAATAGTTATGGGACATGAGTGGCTCAACCATAATTTTAAATTCTACATTAACTCTTTCCCCGCCAGCATTTTTTTTTAGGTGCTGGCCACTGCCAGCAATTTTTGATGATTTTATATTTATATTTATTATATATCAAAATAAAGATCCGAGCCACTGTTTTCAATTAAAAAAGAAAATCCCCTTTTATTCTGTCTTTATGTGTTTATGTTTTATCATCACTTGAATGCAGATGGTTTTCATCAAAAATACAACATTTTAGACAAAAATACATTCAGATATCATATTTTTTTTACCTTTAAATAATTATATGAATAATTGAAATTGCATTCAGTAAACAGAACTAACAGACATACACACAAACAAACACACACAAGCGCTTATGCACACGCAAACACACACACTTTTATGTGCATTCACACACACATATACATGTTTACACACACAGATTTAGGCTACATACATACAAATGTACCTATATGTACACATATACTCTATTTATATATAGATCCACATACACACGCATACATATCACTTATTGATACACGAATGACTAGAGATGTTTCTGCATCTGTAAAGGGATCTCCGTCACTGACTAGCCTAACTTTGTCCAAATCAGATTCAAAATGGTCAAAACACAATCTACATATATATATATATTGTTTCTGATCCTTCTGTTTATGACGATCGTCATTTTTTCAAACCCTGTAGATCTGGGAAGTCATTCAGGACATGCGCTAAGGTGTTCCTTACCGTAAACAGGATGTTCCTCCGAAAACAGGAATTGACATAAAAACTTGTCTTTGGCGGGGAAGCGTTGTAAGCAGAGATATCTCGTCAATGGCGGAGAAAGAGTTACTTTGTGTTCCAAAGCTGACCAAAGGCTTTACAGATTGAGAGTAATTAATGACAGACTTTGTTTTTGGGTGAACTATCCATTTAAAGGTGCTGTATTGTATTGGTTGAACTACACACTAAAAATATTGGAGAAGGGTATTTTTTTTTCACCTGGCCCCTCCTCAGATTTGACACAAATGCACGTTGCCAGATTGATGACACCAACAGGAACAAGCACGCATGGCTATGAATGAAATGAAATACAATGTAAATTCATTTTTAAATGAGAATAACTGACTGTAGCATTGTTTTTTTCCAGGTAAACAAGTATGGTAACTTGTCACGTTTCTTAAAATCTGCAAACATATGGTATTTTTATGTTTTGGTAGAGTCAAAACCTACTTACAAAACTTAAACTTTAATCTAGGCAACTTATAAAAATTATTTCAAGATTTTGTTTTAAGTATTAAAGGGATAGTTCACCTAAAAATTACAATTGTGTCATCATTTACTCACTCTCATGTTGTTGTTGTTTTTTGTAACCAAACAGTTGCTGGTAGCCATTGACTTTATAGTATGTTTTCAGAATATCTTCTTGTGTGTGCAACAGAAGAAATAAACTCATACACATATCACTTAAACATGAGTAAATGATGACAGAATTTTCATTTTTGGGTGAACTATCTCTTTAAGTATTTTAATGCGCTGTTCATAGACTCCTTCTTTGGATTCAGCCAGAATAATATTAATAGAAATATTACAAAATATCTGCGCAGCTTCTACAGACTTGTTTCCATGCATATTTGAAAAGATGGATTAAAATTCTTGCCTAGCAGAAGGCAACAGAATTTGATTTGGTTGGTTTTTGAGTAATGGGTTTCTAAATTTGAACTGTATTGATGCACAGACACAGGGAGGATAGACATCCAGTGTGATTTGTGAGATTAATTGTGTTCAGAGGGTAATATTATAGACAGCATCTTATTAACAAGAAGAAATGAAGTGTAATATGACATTAGCTTTTATCTACTATCTGTTTTTCCTCTCATCAGCTCCCTGCGAGGCAGATACTTTCTTCTGCCACAGTAACATGTGTATCAACAGCACACTGGTGTGCAACGGAATCCAGAACTGTGTCTACCCTTGGGACGAAAACCATTGCAAAGGTATATCGGGCTTTTTTGTTTTTCAGTATCCTCTGAATGTACACGGATATGTCGGCCTTTGTTTTTCTCTAAATGGAAATCAATACTTGGAGAGAAGCACTGTCTTAATGTTTGTGCCCTTCACACTTGATAGCTAGTCAACACAAAAGATATCTCAGTGGTTTTACGAACACACAGCTGTTAAAATAGATCTTGTTTGAAAAGCCCTCAAACCTTTATCTGAGGTTCATTGATTAACTCTGCATATGCCACTGTAATGCCGCTGGGAAAAATGAGCTGGCTACTAGAAATTCATTTGTATATGTGAATGACTGAGGCTCAGGCTGGGTTTGAATAATAGCATCAATTCTTAAGTGTGGTTCGGGTTATGTCTATGCTTATTTTTCATATATGCTGTTCTGAATTAATGTAATGCTGAAAATATTGCCGGGAGCCTATGTAGAGCATACGAGAGAGTTGTTTTAGCACAAAACGTTTTTCACAATTGATAAGAGTAATTGTTAAAAATAAATAAATAATTTAAAAGTAGTTTTGAACATCCTTTCTATTTGTTGATATTGTTATATTACGTAATTGATATAATAAATATTAAGTTATTTGAATAATGATTGGTTTGGAGGTCCATTCAAAATTTCAGTTGAACATAAATAGTGCTGGGCAATGATTAATAAATAAAAATATTTTTTAAATAGTATATGGGTGTAAATTTATTATAAATACACAAGCATGCATATATTTAATAAAAATGTTATGCTTATATATTAAATACATTTGTATATAATATACATTTTATGACTATGAATAAATATTGGGTAAATATTTTCAAAATATATACTGTACTATATAATGTGTCTTCATATTATGGAGGAGTATTAGGGCAAAGCAATAATAAAAAAATTAAATTAGTTAAATTACGAGATTAAAGTCGTTAAATTTCGAGAAAATATCCTTTTGTTTCGAGAAGTAAAAGTGCAGAACAAAAGACTTGTTTTGAAGCGTTGCCGTCAGCATCTCCGGTGGCGTAGTTCATAGAGTAAAGCACTCGAGTAAAACATGCCAGATTGATTGAATCCATTTCCTGCCGAACTCTCTTTCCTCCTTAATTATAATGCATTCATTAAGAGGTACTACAGTAAATCCATCATTCGTTTGTGGATCGAAAAAGTATTCTAAATGCAGTTATGCCACTGCATTTCTGCATTAAACTCTAATTTCACGAATTCGCACTTCTTCATTAAATTAAATAAGCAAATTTGGCGTGCTGTCCGGGGAGCGAGCTGGGAGCTCAATGGACCCCGAGCCCTGCTGGTTGGAACCCTAGCGAGGGTAGAGCTCGGAGCGTGGCTCAGTCCCGTTCGCCCCCCTTGAAGGTACGAAGAAAAGGCGGAGAAGGGGAGGAAGGCAGGATCATGTGTAACTAGAAACAGAGAAGAGTGAGACGATGATATTTATGCTGTGGTGGATAATGAGTTTAGGAATAATAGGCTGGTGGGCAATGATACTAATGAGCGTTGAGCGTTCAGACGGTAGAAAAAAAACACGTTGACTTCAATAAGACGGGTAACTTAAAACAAACTAAACCTAAATATGCATGAGCTTTTTGAAAGGTGAATGCTAGACACATGCCAACATGAACATAACCTGCTACAGGGCAGGTTTTACTTCAGGTTTCTGTGTTCACTGTAGGGGCAAATAAACTACACATCAAGGGTTGACTGAACTAATTCCAAACTGGTTTTCTGGAACAATAACTCTGAGCAGTGATGTCATTGTGTGGCCTCCTGGGAGCTGTATTCTGCTCTGGGGGAAGTGTTTTTCTATCATAAGCGTGCAGTTCCTGCTATTGGATCCTGATGAGGGAACAAAACACCCTCTGAACAGGAAACTGTCTATCTATTAGGCTGGTTACCCGTTCCCTCCATACCAAACACAAAAACACTGTTTGATCAATGCAAACTGTGATCAGAATGAAATACTTCTATACTGCGCAGTACATTACTTCCTGATAGTTGTTGTCTATTTTACATTACATTTACTAATTCTGTGAAGGTTTCCAAATTATTTTGGAATTTATATCAGGTCTAAAACTGCTTTGCAATGATATGTATTGTGAAAAGCGCTATACAAATAAATTTGAATTGAATTGAATTTTAATTATTTTGCATTTCTAGTTCATTTATCTAATTCAAACCCCTGAAAGTCCAACCAAATAATCAAGAAAGAGTCAAGAAAAATATATTGTGGTTTGAAAATTGCAGTTGATAATCTTGTTTGATTGCACTGTGGAAGACCGTATGGAGCAGAATGCACTGTTGTTTTGTCTGCCTTAGTTATCTAGTTAGTTCTCCTTTGTTTCTTGGTAAATCTAACGGTTGATCCATCATTAATTAGATCACTCCTGTTTGGATTAAGCACATTCTCTTGTATTGAAGGTTTTTCATTGTCTGGTATTGTTTGTGCCCAGCTCACTGCCCCTGCTGAAAAAACAGCATATGCTGGTTAGGCATGTTTTGATGCTGGCATGATGGTTTAAGCTGGTCCTTTTGGTGGCTTAAACCAGCATCCCAGCATCAAAACATGCCTAACCAGCATATGGTTTCAGCAGATGCATTTTTTGGTAACACTTCAGAATAGGGGTCCAAAACAATGCATTAATTAATGGTTATTTTGTTCACAATTAAGCATTAGTTGAGCAAAAACACACTACTAATTTATGATTAAAATGTTAAGTTAATAATTAATTACTAGTGTGTTTTGCTCAACTAATGCTTGATCAAAATGCTTTTTTGTTCAAGCATTAGTTGAGCAAAAACACACTAATAATTAATGATTAAAATGTTAGGTTAATCATTAATTAGTAGTGTGTTTTTGCTCAACTAATGCTTAATTGTGAAAAAATTAACCATTAATTAATGCTTAACTTATGCATTATTTTGGATCCCTATTCTAAAGTGTAACCGAAGTTTATCATTGAGTTATTATTTAATTTTCATATTATTGGTAATGTCACGCCCATGTCCATGTTCTATGTCATGAGTTCTTTGTCTTTGGTTTTGTTATGATTTCGTGACGGGTACCAACACACTTAAGTTGCCTTGTAATATACAATAAAATGTAACGTGGATCATCATGCTTTCCTGTCCTGTTTGAACCTTAACAGATTGCTATGAATTGTTGTTGTAGAGATCTGCATTAAGGTTCTTCAAAACTAAAAAAACTAAAAAATCTCTTTTTTTAATAAATTCATTTATTATCATAAATTAATTAAATGAACATGCTTAAATGTAATTTCTTCAAGATGTATTTGATCAAAACTTGTTGATAGCAAAGTTAATTTAGTTGTCTAATGAGTATTTGTTATTTAGTAGATGAGTATACAAGTATAATGTCTATAAATGTGTGTTAGAGCAAATGCAATATTTCGCAATATTAAAACAACTTTAACAACGTTATTTTAAGTTGGAGTATAGCTTTATTCTGAGTAGGATTTAGCTTTTAAAAGCTTCATTATTGTTATGTAAAAATATTACACTAAACCCAAACACAATTCAGTAAACGACTAAACCAATAATGCTGCATGTGTTTGAACACCGGACATCAACTAATTTCTGTATATTGCTCCTTTATCTTGTCAGCAGATGCTTAGTTAGAAAACCCCATGTGTACTTGTAATAAAAGTTATACAGATTTACCTTAAAATTCTCAAGATGACACGTTATGCATAACGTGTTTGGTTTTTACAGCTGTAATCTAATTACCCGAACAAAGCCCAGAAACCAGCATCCTGCATCGTCCACCAAGAAAACTTTAATTAGCAACATCTGTTTGCCCAAAAGACACCAGGTCAGTTTTCATGTACCACGGAGCTGCGGGTATTTAGGAAGGCCCGAGGAAAGCAGTAAAGGAACGCGCGAACAACAAGTAATATTAACACCCCACTGTTCCTCCCCTGGAGTTTTTTAGACCGTGTTAGCTGCTCACTGAAAATAAGCCCAGAAAAGAAGTTACAAATTGGTAAAGGAGAGCAAAGAAAGCCACTCGTCGGCTTTTTAATTTCCTTCCCCCTGCCACCTTCTCCAGTAAAGCGTGTTTAAAGCCTGATGACTCAAATTACACCTGGGTAGGGTGTTTTTGCCTATTGTACAAGCGAAGCAATCATCTATATCAGTGCAAAAGAAAAGTCGGGGTAACAGAAGGCTTATAGATTGAGAAAGGTTTTTCACGGCTGTCATAATCTCACGAGCACGAGCTGAATTGTTCGTCTTCACAGAGGCGGAACACCTGAGCACCCATGTGAGACACGAGACTTTCCAAAGAGTCTGTACAGTGTGGAGAGGGGCCAGGTGTCCCGAACACAACACATTTAGCGAGAGTGATGATTGTGGCTGAGCTTTGAAGGCGCGATGAATTCCACAAACCGAGGCATCTTTCTCCCCTCACTGAATGCAGACTTTTATTGACGAGAGGTTGCTGTAAAATGAAGTCCCCTCCATTCTCTCTTTCCCTCCCTTCCTCTGAATGGCTTCACCCTTTTTGGGTCTGTGTTCCGCCTCCTTCATCTCTCTCCAGCCATTCCTCTCGTTCTGCTATCGGCCCATAAAACACTCCCTCCTCCCTTCGCCTTGCTCTCTCCCTCTCTCGCTCGTGAGATTTGCCTAACAATGGGTGGCTCTGCCCAAGGTCAGATAAGAAGCCACAGTCCAAGAAGCCACAGTCACTGTTTCTTTCATCCGTCTTTTTTCCCCTCTCTCTCTCCCCTCACAGCTTTCAAATTATCTCTGCAGCACATAATAATAATTACTGAGGACGGCGGAGAGGAGATAAGGGAGAAGCGGCGGACGGGAGAGAGGAGGGGAGGGCGAGCGCTGAGAGAAGGAGTGTGAAAAAATACGGCTGCCAGTGAAAGAGAGAGGTTGAAGAATTATTATTGCTAGATGGAATTGGGTGGGTGGGGGGCGCTCAGAGAGAACAACACTGCTAATGTGCCTGTAATGAGCAAATCTCTATTTTTCTTCGTATGAAAGAGTGTGATTTTTTTTAATGTATCAATGCCTGTGCCTTGAAAATCTATTATAACATCTGTATAATGCTATTCCCGTGATTTTCCCTGGTTAAGTGGCATAAAGCCTTTTATTTTCAAGGTTACATAAAGTTTTGATTGTTACATATTTTAAAAGTTTCCAGGTTATAGAAATGAATGTTTTTTTTTTCTATAGAAAGACAGTCACTCTAAGGTGCTGTGTAGAAATTTTTTTTATCTGTAGAAATATTTAAAACATGTTACTTTTATATTCATATACTGAATATAGTAATATCCACTACATAATTGTCAGATTTATGCTGTTTTCTTTCAATTTGCATTATTTTTAAACCCAAAAGTACAAACATTTTCTTTTTTTAATACTCTGTGTGAGTTAAGTTGGCAAGTTTTTGTCCAATGCTATAACATTAGCCTTTTCATAAGTTCACGCTTCCTCATCAATGAAATAAAAATAGCAAATTGGTGTGCTGTCCGGGGAGCGAGCTGGGGGAACAGCCGACTCCGAACCCTAGTGGTTTGAACCCTGGCGAGAGCAAGGGTTTGGTGTCCAGCTCGATCACTGTCTGCTCTTAAAAAGGCTTAAGAGGACAGCAGCCAAATTTGCTGCCCCTAAAGAGGCAAAGGAGGAGGGATGCTGGACGGGAACCTTTTTTTTTTTTTTTTTTTCCTGGAACGGCTGGGCTGGTAAGTCCGATGACCTGCTAGTAAAACAGAAATATGAGGGTGAATGGACAAATAGTCAAATAAATATAGTAATGGTAGGTTGGGCAGAAATTGGGCAAGGGGATGAAACCTCTGCGGAGGTGGAATAGAGGAGAAAAGACTTCTGTAGAGGTAAGGGGTTGGGATGCCTCTGCGGAGGTGGGATAGAAGCAAAAAGATCTCTACAGAGGTAAGGGGGCGGGATGCCTCTGCAGAGGCAAGAGGATGAAACCTCTGCGGAGGTGTTGCTACCTCTGCGGAGGTCAGATAGAAAAGAAAAGACCTCTGTGGAGATAGGGGGTTGGTATGCCTCTGTGGAGGCAAAGGGAATGAAACCTCTGCAGAGGTGTTGCTACCTCTGTGGAGGTGGGATAGAAGAGAAAAGACTTCAGTGGAGGTAAGGGGTTGGGAAGCCTCTGTGGACTATGAACCTTAGAGGGCTAGGGGGCCTAGAATGGGGCGGGAAACACTGGAGAAGGGTCTGGACTTGAAGGATGGAGGCAGGGTCTAAGCAGATATAATTTTTTAAAGGCTTTTGAGGACCAGCGGCCGAGGGTCTGGATCTGGTTGGGGCCGGAGGCCTCTCTCGGTGGAAAAATTGTATTCCGTTAAGGTATCCCTTGATGGAGTTAACTTGGAGGAATCTGAGGGAGTTAAGGTATGACATAAAAGAGGTGATGGCTAGGAGGAAGAGGGGTATCCGGGAATGGGAGGTTATAGATCAGGTGGAAAGTTTTGAAAGCTTTCCAAGCGGTGAGGTAGGATTGGAGCGTGCTTGGAGCTATGGCCTAGAGCATGGAATTAAGGGAGTTCCTGTAAAGAGGTCTTAAGGGGTGGTTCAGGGAAATATTAGCTGTAAGGGCACTGGGGTCGGCATCTGGTGCCAGCGTCCTGAATTTCTGGAAAAGAAAATTATACAGGGAGTCAGTGACAGTATTATCTTTTCCTGGAATATGTTTGGCAGTTAGAGCGAATTGGTTAAGAGCAGAAATCCAGACTAGAAGTCTGAGAAGGGGCATGATAGTGGGAGAATGGGAGCCGTGCTTGTTAATGCACTGGACTGTAGCTCCGTTGTCACAATGAACGACTATGCAAGAAGCTGACCATTCTTTACCCCAGAGGGCGGAAGCAACTACTATGGGGTAGAGTTCGAAAAGGGCGGTGGAAGCCTGGGGGGGTGAGGAGGGAGGCGAACCATTGGTTGCGATAGAAGCCTCCGAAACCTATGGAAGGGACTGCGTCGGTGAACAACTGGATGTCTACTGGATTGGCCAAGCAGTCTTTGTAGAAAAAATAATTGCGATTCCATTGAGAATGGAAGGAGACCCAGAGCTGGAGTTCAAAGAGGCAAGGGTCTGTTAGAGTTATGGGGACTTTGAGAGAGGGGACTGAGGCGGCTAGAGTTAGTAGGTGGGAGATGAATGGTCGGCCTTGACGAATGATAAGCATGGCAAAATTGAGATACCCTAAGACTGAGAGGAGTTCTCATTTGGAGCACTGAGTGCTGGGGCCCAAAGTTTTTTCTTGGGCTATGGGAATCCCTAGGTGCTTGAAAACTTTGAGAACAGTCAAGAGATCTGCGGCGGGAGGGGAAATGACTAGGAAGTAATCATAGAAGTGGATGAGGTGGTGGATCTGATAGTTATTGGACAGAATCCAGCAGATTGATTCGGAGAGAATGTCAAATTTTAGGAATGCTTTTGCATCCGAAGGTTAGGCGAACGGCAAAATAGAATTAGTTTTGCCATTGGATGCCAAAAGGGTGCCAGAAATCGGGGTGGATGGGCATAACTTTAAAAGCAGATGTGATATTTACTTTTGCCTACCATGCGCCTCTGCCGACTTTTTTGATTGTTTTAATGGCTTGGTCAACATTATGGTAGAGCAGAGAGAACTCTGCAAGGGGAATCAGGCTATTAATACTGGGGATGTGAGAATTATGCGGGGAGGAGAGATTGATGATCAACCTCTTTTTGCCTGAGTATTTCCGGGATGCAATGTCGATTGGGCTGACCCGGAAAGTACTGAAAGGGAGGGAGGGAAAGGGTCCGATCATGAAAGTGGCATCTAATTGATTTTTTATTAGAGTGTCCACGGTGTCAGGGTCGGTGGTGACGGATTGGTGCAAATGTGGGACTGAGTGGGGATACAGGAAACTCCGGCATGGAATCCATGTGTTAAACCTGATAATAGATAAGATGAAAAGTTAGGATCAGGATGGGATGACAATTGAGCAGACAGATGAAAAATATTGACAGGAGTCGATAAGTAATTTTTTGCGTTTTTATTTAGAGCAGAACAGATGATCTTAGAGGAAAAAGCGGAAGGGGCAACAGGTTGGAGAGAAGTAGAAGAAGAAGAGGGAACCTGGGAAGGATATGCGTAGTCCGTGCAGGAGGGCCCGGGTTGCTGGTAGTCTGAGGGAAGAAAGAGAGAAAAGTTAGTGTGGCTGGATGTGCTAGCGTTAGAGTTATTGTGTTGGAGAGAACGGGAGGAGGAGCGGGGGGCCAGTTAGAGAAGTAATCCATGAGCGCCTGATGCAGTTGGGCGGAGGAGATTCTGCTGGGCTGTCCGGTTTGGCTAGGAGGCTGTGATTGGCTGGTGGACGGCAAGGGCTGGCTTTTGGATGGCTGTAACAGACCGGCGTGGTGCTGTTGCTGGATGGCGGTGGAGTGTTGGCGGTGGAGGGTCTTTGGTGGCCAGAACGGCGGAGCGAGGATGGTGGAGCAGGCGTAGAGTAAGTGGCTAATTTTTGGAATCTTTTCTTTGGCGGAGGTGTTGCTGGTGGAGTGGTGTCCGGGAGATGGGTGTTTAGAATGTTTAACAGTTCCGGTTTATTAGCTTCCAGGGGAAGTTGATGCCTGCTGCTGCAAGGGTTTGGCGGAGTTAAATTAATGTCCATTTTCTAGTAGTTGATCGGGCAGAAGTGTAGGAAGAGGCTGGAGATTGTGGTGGAGGTCTGGCAGGAGGAAGTGAGCAAGAGCAGGCTTGCTTTGAAGGAGAGCTGGGAGGCCTTGTAGGGCTGCAGTCTCTCATGGAGTTGTCGGCGGGGCTGCAGTTGGTGGCTGGCCGAAGCTCTGGCTGGAGTCGACTAGGAGCGAGGAATCGAATGAGACATCTTGCTTTAGTGATTCGCTGTTTAATGGACAAAAGACAATAGGGAAATAGGGAAAAGGGATTTTTTATAGTAGGTAGGAAGGATTTGCTTGGGTATTCGTGACGAGGGGATTGATTAGATAATGCGATGCCAGCTGTGATTAATTCGTCCAGCGCTCCTCCCGAAACATTGTTATTTGCAAAACATGCACTTTAGGAAAAAGTAAATCTTCTCTGGATCAGAATGACTGCAACATAAGGGTTAAAACTAGAACCTAATTTAATCTCTGGATATCTCAAGAAGTTGTTTTTCCTCTAAATGTAAAGTATGGCTTTAAACAAAAAAGACAAAAAGAGAAAAAAAGACAACTGCTGATTAAGAAAATGATAGTCTGCAATGCAACACACTCTGTCAAAACACTTAAAACTGAATTACAAATGATCCAGGATTACAGTCATCCATAATATTGTGATATTAAAAATGCAAAGTAAACAAACCTAAATAACGCATCTTTCATTTTAGGAAGTGATTTAAAACCCCAAAGGACTCCACGCACAGATTTATAGATCATCCAAAAATCTGAAAGAAGCTGAAAGTCTCAAGAGGTTTGAAGTTGCATCGTCAATTCCCCTAAATCCCATTCTGCTCAACCTGCACCTCCATTCTAAACACCCTTTTCCATGCACTTCCGCACCCCTAACCCTTCTGACCCCCATAATGTTATCAGGAAGCAGGATAAGCCTCCTAATCCCAGGTCCTGTGGTTCCCCACACCACCCAGAGGAGCTTCTATCTGCCTAGCTGTGGTGCTCTGTGCCAGGCTGATACTTGTGGGCTGAGAGGGGGGTCTGGAGATGCCTATCAGAGCCGCTGTTCAACACACACACACAAATGTCACCCTTGACATGTAGATCGCTGGCCATCGGAACAATATTCAGAGGAAGCCTTATCTCTGAACTCAAGCTTAGTTGTCTGGATGACCCATGGTGGACCAATGACAAGGAGGGAGGGGGGATCTGTCTATACCCAGCCCACATGCTTCTTATTGGTCACCAGACTGTCTCTTCTTTTGGTTGTGACTCATGATGGACATGGAATGGGTTTGGTTTTGTGTCATTTAAATATCAGGTGCGTGGAAATCACCAAAGACTAGAATTTCATGAATTCATAAGAAATTTACAAACCAAAAAGAAAACTGATTAGAGCAGTTGAATCCGCATCAAATTTAGTCCCACCAATGTTTGAGGAGATCTGCATAAGTGATAGAAAATGCTTAATACTAAAGACAAATCTTTGTCACTGAAAATACTTTCAACTCGTCCATTGGTTTCTTCAAACAAATAGATGCTTACTATAATGCACTGCAAGGATGCACTTACAATAAGAGTCTGGGGCATGTTGACCAGATGGTTTAAAAGCAAAAGTTCTTTTTACATCTTTTCAATATGGATGAATGTAGATCTCAATTTGGCTTCTGAAAGCCCATAGCCTGTTTTCAAAGTTAAAAAATTAAAGGTACATCTTGCTTGGGAAACCATTAGAATTGTAACAAACAGTAAAAAAGCAACTGAAGCAAAACTAAACAGAAAAGAACCAAAAAAGCTAAAAACAAACTAAATATCAAAAGAAACATTAAATAAAAAGAAAAACAAAAGAACAACAAAAGAAAAAGTAAAAAAAAAAGATATACAGGAAAACAAAACAAATAAAACCAAAAGAAAACAAAACAAACAAAAAATAGAACAAAACTGAAACAGAAGTGCACTAAAACAAAATACCCCATCATCCTCTATAATACAACAGGCCCATGGCACACATCATCACCACAGATGACAACAAATGTAAATTAGATGGAGATATTTAGAAAACTAAGAAAACTAAAGAAATCAAGTATTCTTGATGAGGAGGGGTGTGGAGTCATGTGACACAAAATCTGCATGTGAACCTGACTGGTTGAACTTTACTGAAGAAACGCTGGGTGTTAATGTTAATTTGGAAATAGAAACACACAGCTGAAGTGTTGAAGTTACATGTAACACCCATTATTTAATCTGCATAAAATTTGAAGTTTAAAAAAAGAACACTGTACCAAATTATGCAGCCCTTTTCAAATAAAAAAATCATGTGTGCATTTCAGCATAATGTGCTTAGCATGTGATTCTTAAGCAGAAATTCCTAATTTGCCTGTATTCATTTTAAAAAAAAAAAGAGGAGGAAAAAAAAGTGTTCGTTTAATATGCATGAAAGCTTCCCACTGGCCTCTGGAAAAGGGAGATAAAGTGGACATATCTCTGAGAGTTATGATAAGTGTGTGTATTTGTTTATCACATGTGTGTGTGCCTAAGACATATCTCTGAGCTGTATGATAAGACACATCAGCACATAACAACACGGTGAAATAGAGGGAGGAGGGGGAGAACGGATGGAGGGAGAGATTGAAAAAAAATGAATGACACAAGGGGGCGTTTCTGTTTCTCTCTCTTTCACTCAGTGTGGGTCCTCTGGGAAAGGTCGTACGGCACAATGCAAACATGTCTGTGTGAATAGCTCGATGGGAAGAGGACAGCTGTTTGAGATGACAGCGATGGCTGCTAATGCTCAATCTGTCTACCTCCCCACAGACCTATTCATACACACACACTCGCACAATGACCACAATGAGTTAGCCACAAAGCACAAATGTGCTACTGACACATATACTGTACACACTTGCCACTTTCTGCATGACAGAATAACAGCCTCGTTTCCTGTGTTGTGCCTTTATGGGCAAAATATTCTGTCTCTAATATTCACTGATATACAGTTGGTACAGAAAGTGTTTAGTATTTTACTCTTTGTCATATTGCAGCCATTTGCTAAAACATTAAGTTTTTACATTTTTTTCCACATTAATGTTGACATTTGTGCAGATTTATTAAAAAAGAAACAACTAAAATATCACACGGTCCTAAGTATTCAGACCCTTTGATCAGTATTTAGTAGAAGCACCCTTTTGATACAACCATGAGTCTTTTTGGGAAAGAGCAACAAGTTTTTCACACTTGGATTTGGGGATCTTCTTCCATTCCTTCCTCCAGATTCTCTCCAGTTCTGTCAGGTTTGATGGTAAACATTGGTGAACGGCCATTTTTAGGTCTCTCCAGAGATGCTCAATTGGGTTCTGGTTGAGCCATTAAAAAATGTTGAAAAAGAGTTGTTGAGAAGCCACTCCTTTGTTATTTTAGCTGTGTGCTGAGGGTCATTGTCTTGTTAGAAGGTAAACCTTCATCCCAGTCTGAGGTCCTGAGTACTCTGGAGAAGGTTTTCATTCAGGGTATCCCTGTACTTGGCCACATTCATCTTTCCCTCAATTACAACCAGTCTTACTGTCCCTGCAATTGAAAAACACCCCCCTAGCATGATGCTGCCACCACCATGCTTCACTGTTGGGACTGTATTGCACAGGTGATGAGCAGTGCCTGGTTTTCTCCACACATACTGCTTTGAATTAAGGGCAAAAAGTTCTATCTTGGTCTCATCAGACCAGAGAATCTTATTTCTCACCATCCTGGAGTCCTTCAGGTGTTTTTTTAAGAAAACTTCATGCAGGTTTTCATGTGTCTTGCACCGAGGAGGGGTTTTCGTTGGGCCACTCTGCCATAAAGCCCTGATTGGTGGAGGGCTGCAGTGATGGTTGACTTTCTACAACTTTCTCCCATCTCCTGACTACATCTCTGGAGCTCAGCCACAATGATCTTTGGATTCTTCTTTACCTCTCTCACCAAGGCTCTTCTTTCCTGACAGCTCTAGGAAGGGTTCTGGTCATCCCAAACATCTTCCATTTAAGGATTATGGAGCCACTGTGCTCTTAGGAACCTTAAGTGCAGCAGAATTTTTTTGTAACCTTGGCCAGATCTGGCCTTTCCACAATTCTGTCTCTGAGCTCTTCAGGCAGTTCCTTTTACCTCATGATTCTCATTTGCTCTGACATGCATTGTGAGCTGTAAGCTTTTATATAGACAGTTGTGTGGCTTTCCAAATCAAGTCCAATCAGTATAATCAAACACAGCTAGACTCAAATGAAGGTGTACAACTATCTTAAGGATGATCAGAAGAAATGGACAGCAGAGTTAACTATAGTATATACAGTGTCACAGCAAAGGGTCTGAATACTTAGGACCATGTGATATTTCAGTAACTTAAATGATTTTAACAAATAGCTGCAATATAACAAAGAGTGTAAAATTTAAGGAGGTCTGAATACTTTTAGTACCCACTGTATAACAAGTCATAACAGGAGACGTTGTTACAGATGTTACAGGTATTAGAGTCATGCACATCTTGGATGGCTTCGGGGTAAAATATGGAGTAATTTTTATTTTTGGGTGAACTATTCCACCAATGACTTGACAACTTAATTTAACTTTACTGAGAGTGAGTAATTAATTGACATGGTTTAAAGCTGTCTAGTCATGATGTTAACCCAATTCGGTAGTGAAAGTTTGTCATGAGTAAAGGATGAAGCAAAATAAGTCGACTAAGGTCTGTGGTTAATGATACTGGGTCTACAATATCCACTACCATTCAAAAGTCTATTTGAATATATAAGGTTATATAAATATATATACATATAGATATATATATCAAAGCAAGTCTGTAAAAACTCAAGCTGCCTGTGTCTCTGCAACCCTAGTTACCTGCATGTATGAATATTAATATCTGCAATAGACTTCAGAAGATGATTTGGCTAAACTAATACAATACAATCGTATTCGTATACATTTACAAATTATACAGCGGCCATGAACATATTTGAGGTAAAAGTAGAAG
The DNA here is from genome assembly GCA_032357475.1 of Enteromius thamalakanensis. NCBI lineage: Eukaryota > Metazoa > Chordata > Actinopteri > Cypriniformes > Cyprinidae > Enteromius > Enteromius thamalakanensis. Next base: position 2,889,531 of record JAUCMT010000051.1, read on the forward strand.
GAAATACTATGGGAAAAGCAGAAATGAAAGATAGAGAGAAGGTTGAAGAGAAAGTGGAAAAAAGTGGAAAGCTAATTAAAGAAAGCCTACAGGCAAAGCTTGGGGGCTGGGAGGATCGTGGAGGAAGGTGTCATCACACACACATACACTTTCCTCTTCTTCTCTTCTCTTCCTTCTCTGGCCTTTGATAAGACAGAGGTGCTAGACTGGGCCTCACCAGCACCGTGTATAATCACGATAGAGTGAGAGAAAATGTATGAGCGAGTGCGAGGGGTTTGTTTGGCTGTTTTAAGAGAGTGCTGCTCTGCTCTTGGCCTTGTTAGTGCTCATTAATGACTGACTGCTTGCTGGCTGCATATCTGTTCTGTGACCTGTTTTTATGTTTTATTCAATGTGTGTATCTGTTTGGAAATATGTGCTTGGTGCTGTGTGGTATATGTGTCAGGACGTATGGCTTCGTATCATGGTTAAGTCTGTATATATATGTGTGTGTGTTAGCAGGAGAAAAAAAAACATAAGATATGTTTTAGAAGTCACTCCTGTTCTACTAAGTGCTTCAGAGTGTTCTTGCACCCGTTTACTCAAAATATGGTCAAATGACTTTAATGTCTAGACCTGAAACACCTGCTAAGAGATGTGCTAACAAGGTGCAGTCACACATGGAAAACTCAATCAACCCTCTCCTTTAATAAAGACAAGCTTTTGATAGCCTCTTTGAATTTAACAAATGGAACAAAACTGCCTTAATAATAATATTATGTGACCTGGAGCACAAAACCAAGTCACTGGGGTATATTTGTAGCAATATATTGTATAAGTCAAAATTATCATTTTAGCTTTTATGCCAAAAACCGTTTTGGTTTTAAGTTAAGCTCCATGAAGACATTAATTAATTCCTACCGTAAGTATATTAATTCTTAATTTTTGATTAGTAATATACATTGCCAAGAACTTCATTTAGACAAATTTAAAGGTGATTTTCTCAGTACCCCCAGATTCCAGATTTTCAAATAGCTGTCAAATATCTCCTATCCTAACAAACCATACATCAAAGAAAAGCTTACTAATTCAGGTTTCAGATTATGTATAATTTCCACGTTTGAAAAATGAACAATTATAAAAAAAGGTTTCCCATTGGTCAATCGCAAATGGTAAAAACAAGTCTTATCAGACTTATCATCTAATTAAATATTTTATTTCACTCTAAAATACATCACATTGCAGAAGTGAAGTCACAGCCTAAAGTTTTTGTCTGGTTGAATATTCAGATTCAGTTCAAAAGTTCAAAACTTTTTTTTTTTTCAAAGAAACAAATGCTTTTCAGCAGAAATATTTAAATGATCAAAAGTGACAGTAAAGACTTTTAAAGTGTCGCAAAAGATTTCTGTTCTGATAAATACAATGTTTAAACTTTATATTCATTAAAGAATCCATAGAAAAATGTATCCTGGTTTAGGCAGCAAAATTGCTTTTTAATTGATAGTATGACATTTTCTTCATATCAGAAAGATTTTTGAAGGATTCTGTGAAACTGAAGATTAAAGTAATGGCTGCTGTAAATTCCCCTAGTAAAAAAAAGTAATATATTTTAAATATATTTGTTTCATACTAAATCTATAAACATATTTACCTACAGATTACATGAGACCTACTCATAAAAAAATGGAATTAAACTTTATTTGGCATATTACTTGTGCACAATGCATATTTTCTATTAATAAGCCAATATTGCCCTTTAAATGCAAAATATTTAAAGTATACCTAAAGTTCCCTTTTTTAGCACTACTTCCACACAATTAAAGTGCATTAAGTACAAAATTAGTTGTTCTAATTTAGCAGAATTTAGGTACTGTATATCAATTCGGTTTTTTAATAGCACAATTTCATGGCACTTTATTAAGTGCATAAATGTGAACATTTATTTGTAGTATACTTAAATATCTTCACTGGAATAAATTACTTATTTTAAAACAAATTAAAATAAGTTAGGTTAAATAGTAATAATATTAGGTAATATGACTGATGTCTATCTGCATTTTTGACCTGATTTTCAAAAACATTACCACTGAATGGTCAATTTAACAAAACATTTGCCCCTTTCTTTAATTATTCATTTGCTGTTTAAGTCTATGATTGCTGAAGTAACTTTGCACAGACTGACATTTTTGTGTATGCCAGGTTTCAGTTGTTTAATTGCAATTATGTTAAAAATTATGATTACAAATCTCACTCTGCCAACAGAGGTCTTGCACAGACAGGTTGGGATCAGCACACTCACACCTCAGCACCCTGTCATCTCATCCCCCTCTTTCTTCTCCCCCAGCCCCTCTCTTCTGTAATGAGAAAGAGAGGGGAGAAAGCACTGTGTTTTGCAAGGACTGAATAAACCACGATCCAGTTCAGAGTGCAAAAAAGAGATGGCTGAATATCTGGAGAAGTGGAGAACAATGTGATATCTGAGGTATATTTTGTATCTAACCATAAAAATACATATGTCGTCACCTCACATAAGTCATCTGATCTGTTTACTAGATACAACAACACCTCTTTTCTCCCTCTTTCATGATAATGTCTGGATAATGGAGCTGAGTGGAATGGAATATTTTCCATTATAGAAAGCGGTAGCCAATGTAGCCACTGCTGTAGAAAAGTGTGTGTGTGAGTATTGATCACAGAGGGTTATTCTCCAGCCAGGGTTTATTAACCTCTGTGATAATGACAGAGCATTTATGTACACAGAGTCCCAGAGGAAATGTGGGATTGCAGAAGACAGAGACCCTTTGGGTATGTTCAGAATGGCATATTGCAATATTACTTGTACTTGAAAATATATATACTTTGCACATTATGCAAATTTTCTTTATGCATGGAAGACCTATAACATTGGATACAGGAATACCCCACAATGCAATGTGCTCGACCTGACCTTCCATTTCAAGAAGCAGAAACGATGACCTTGAAATTAACCACTTTCTTTGTTCACCTGGATCAAACTAGATAAGAGGTTAAGACATTTTTGCATTAAATTAAAAATGATATTTAACTCAATAAATTAATTAAATTAAAGATGCAACATGTTATGGTCATGTGGCCAATTGACATGACCCATACTCCTGTAGATTATCAATGCATATTTTGTATTGTTTTGTGCACTATTTTAAATAGATGTATAAATGTAGTGTATACTATAGTATATGTTATATTACATTCCCAAACACCCTTAAAGTATGAAACAAAAACTCAATCTTTTGCAAGCTAAAAAAATCAAGAACAGAGTTTACTCAAAAATGAGAATTCAGTCATTATCTACTCACCCTCATGTTATTCCACTTGTATTAGCATTTTTCTTAAGCTGAGCACAAATGAAGATATTTTGAAGAACGTCTGGTAACAGTTGACGGTTGTTACCAAAACTCTTTAAAATGTCTTCACATTGAAACAAGGGTAAGTAAATGATGATAGAATATTATTGAACATTTCTTGAATTCTACTTAAAATACAAGACAAAAATCTTCAAAACAAGTAAATAAATAATGAAGAATGGATGTCATTGGGTCAGATTTGAGCAGTGATTCTGTCTACGTGTTCAGTATTGACACTAGAGCTATGACCAGATTCACTGTCATCCATTCCTTGTCTCCATCTTTTAGTCCCTTCCCCCTCCCAAGCGACTGTGAACCAGCTTCCTCTATAATTACCAGTTATTAATTTTAAATGAGTCTGTTAAGACGTTGCATGATTTTAATACTGCCTGTTAATATCAGATCAGATGAGACTGGGGGAAGAGGAGATGAGAGGGGAATGATGGAATGGGTGTCTTCTCTCAGCCATCATTAGAGAGGGACGGCGTCCGTCCATCAGTCTGCCATTACGCCAGTCACTCACACACTTGCTGTAGATGAGGGCGGGGGGGAAATCAGTGTTTTTTTCCACAATTAAACATTTCGGTCTCTTTTTAAATTCAGTTTTGGCCTTTTGCCACTTTTATTGAGAGAAGCATAGGTAATGATCAGGAGAGTAAAGAAATGGCCTGGGGGGTCCTGAACATGGAAATGTGGCATTATAAATACTATTTTTTTATTATTTTGGACACAGTTTTGTCACAGTCTGAATGTCCTGTACAGAGCACATTCTGGGCTTTTCAGAGATACCAAATGATAGGAGTTTTAAAAATGGCTGACATTGATTTAGTGATCGAATAAAAGCGTCTGGTAAATTACTAAATATATATATATTATATAATTTACCAAAGAATGTGTCTAGGCAACTTTAAATTAAACCAGATGTTTAATGTTTGCAAAAGTTCAAAAAGATTTTATATAAAATAGTAATAACCATTTAAATTATTTCCTTTTTTTCAACCTTAATTATTTTCAGTGTTACTAATAAAACATTGTTTTATTTTATTTTGATAATTTTGTCCTTTAAATTGGAATTTATACTGTATTATTTACAGCAAAACCTCTACCTTTTCAACTGTTGCATAGTATACGCCAGCTTTCCCAAAGTTACATTATATACCGAACCAGCAGATTGTGTAGGACAATAAACCTTCACAAAGACCTAAATACTAACAACAACAGGTTGACGGACAGGATATGACAAAGGAACAACACAAAATGTATATGGTGTAAGAGATAAAACTAAAAGTAGCTTGGGATAGTATAAAAAAAAAGAGAAAGAGTCCAAACCAGTCCAGTCATGAGATGTGCTCTTCTCACATCTCTCTTTTCTTTCTCTCTCTTTCTCCTCACCCCTCTTCCACTTCTCTCTCTCCCTCTCTCTCTTTGTGTTCTGTATTCCAGGGTCCTTTCAGTGCCTAAAGTGGCGCTTGCTGCAGCTGAAGTGTCTGTGCATGTGTGCCCGAGCCTGCAATTCACCAATTTCACTGCTAATTAGCCTACAAAGCCGGCGCCTCGCAGGGGGAGCAGAGGAGGGGGTGGCGCACGCGGGGGGTCCAGGGCCCGGGGCTGAGAGGAGGAGGATGAAGGGGAGGGGAGCGGTGCTGGCACAGCTGACACATATGGCTGGGTACCAGAGACTGGGTGGAAAGGGTGGAGGTGGAGAAAGAGAGGCTGAGTGAGAGAAGGAGGGGAGGAAATGAGAGGATGATGTGGGGTAAAGGAGTGAGCCGTTTTTGTACAGGCACATGACACAGAGAGAAGAAGCAGGTGGAGAAGAGGAAAGGCACAGAGCCAGAGGAGCACATGACTCACGTCAGGGGCTTCAATGCACCTCTTAAAGCAAACGCCACGCTTCGCTTTGACCTCCACATGAAAAGCCGTGCAGATAGTGTCACAGCAAGGTGATATTACGCGGTCCCTAGATAGCAAGAAAGCAGTCTGGGTGCATAGTAAATAGGAAAGATTAGAGCAGAAGTCCCTCGATGCATTTGATACGTTGCAGAAATCAAAAACAACTTTTACTTTCTTGATGAATTGAATTGAAGTTTTTTTAATGATTTTTTTATTTGTTAAGTGGCTACATCTAGTGGGATGATAAATTGTGTGGGTTGATAAGGTCACAGACACTAGATGAAAAACATCACTTAATGTAAATAAAATATTGCTACCAATCATATAACCATAAAGAATTCTTAACTTGTTTAGGTACATATTTTCCTGTCACTTGGCAGAAGTTAGGAGTTAGAAGTTAGAAATTAGGCAGGGTGATAACATGCACATGTTGCATGAACAAAGCTTACACAACAGGTAAAAATATGACTATATTAAATATAGGGAGACTTGCAATATGGAGTTGCAACAATGATACACTAACATTTAAACATTTGGTGTCAGTCAGGCTCCATCCATTCAATAAAAATATAAATATAATTTCATTTTTAACCAAGTTTTCCATTCGAATATATTTTAAAATGTAATTTATTACAGTGATGTAAAGTTCAGTGTCACATAATCCTTCAAAAATCCTTGTAATACACTCATTGGATGCTCATTACTTATCAATATCAATGTTTAAAACAACTGTGCTGCTTCATGTATTAAGGTAATACTGATAATATTTTGTCAGGATTCTTTGATGAATAGAAAGTTCACTGCTGAATAAAAATGTGAATTGCTTAAAAAATATATAGGCTAGATCAAATTTGTTCAATCTGGACACCTAACAAAAACTAGCTGAGAATCACTGATCTAAAAATGAGGCAAAAATTAAGTGTGAAAATCATGATGGCAATTGCAAAGTTGTCAAAATCACCTGTGGACTTTCTCTGCTAATCCTTCAAAATGTCAGCAGCAAATAGGGTTAAAGGTGAAATGAATTGAACTTTGAGCTCAATGTTAAACGCGGATGCTTCCCTCCGCACAGTTCAAAAATTGGAAAACGTAACAGAAAAAGCAATAATCTCAAGACAGAAAGCCACCCAGACTGGAATACAGCCGACGTGGAAAGACAGAGTTGTCAGACACAGTGATGGCCACAGGGGGCGCTGTAGTCGAGTATGGCTGTAGTACTTGTGAGTGGAGCAGCAGGGGGAAGGCTGAGTGGGGATGCCCAGGTCTGGTAAGCCTACACTGGGCACAGCTGCAACAGCCAGCCCTGGCACCATCCACATGCCCTGGCAGACATAGCGGGTCTTAGAGCCTAACTAAAAAGCACGCACACACACGTACAATCCACCCAGTCTGGTAGCTGCCAACAACCCTAACACCGTCTCTGCCATGCTGGCATCCATCCTGCCACCTATCGCTGACGGGGACGGTTTCCACAGAGACCGGAGTTTGGCACGACGCCCAGGAGATCACTGGAGTATGGCATTGGCAGCGTTTGTATAAGCTTAGGCTTGTCTCTCTCTCTCCCGTCTCGGTCTCCTTGTCTCATTCTCCCTCTCTCTCCCTGATTTGCTGTTTGTTTGTTGTTTTTGCTTGTCCTCTGTCTCCCGACGCTTGTATATTTAAGGCTGTGGATGTGGAGGTGGAGAAAAGGATTATTCCGGAGGCACACAGGGGTCACACGCCTCTGGGGTACCGCGACCACCTTGCGAGAACACCGTAATGCTCTCACACCCACAAACACACGCACTTATAAACACCATCGTGGTGAAATTTACACCCTAACAGCTCCAGCGGCAACATATGTGACAACATATGAACTTATGTATGTGTTTATATCACATATATTAAGCACAGTCTAGGCATAGAGAGTCTCTCAGGCATTTCGCAGCGCCACGAGCGACTACTGCTCCCAACTATTGGAGCTAAAGGGGTAAATGCCAACTCGACAGCTGTAATTGTTTGAACTGAATATGTTCACCTAAAGCCCTCATCTGAATCCCAGTGGACAGATGCCATATAAAATCCCTCTTTAAAATGAAAATGAAAACAGTGTAAACATTCTGTCGACCAACGCTGCCAGGAAGCCCTATACAACAGACTTATATGGATCTCAAAGTGAAACATTACTGAGTAAAGCTGGCTATAATTCCAGCTTATTCACTCTTAAAACACAAAACCTACAAAAAGTGCAGATGGCAGTTTTGTTAACTTGACTGCAGTATTTCTGATAGCCCACAAAAGAAGTTAATACTAAACACCAATGCCAAGTAAAATCAGACCATTCACAATTACTGCTGAAACAGATTTTTGCATACTTGGCAATTGTGCATAACATTTTGGTTGTATAATTTTAGCATATAACTCTAACAAATAATAATTTTTTACATTGAAAGAATATATGCATATTTGAAATATACATATTTCGTTACATAAACAGTTTATACATAGAAATTACTTCATAATTCATCAAAATATCTGACATTAGCAGCTATTACAGCTCTGCATAATCTGAGTATCCGAGCTGTCAGTTTATGCAAATATCGACTTGATATATTACTCTAAGCCTCCTGAAGGATTGCCCAAAAATGATTTACACTGGTTGGACACTTCTTACAGACATCACAGTACAGTTCCTCCCCATAGTAGCTCGACTTTGACATGTATATATTGACATTATTATGTAATCAAAATGAAAATGATTACTTCGATGATATCAACTTACTTTAATGTACAGTATTTGCACCAAATAATGATAAAGATTTATGGTGGTATCATCCAAAACCACACTTTGCCAGGCGTGTTTCCAAACTTTTGGAGGTAAATATGTATTATTTGCATAAAACTGTACATACAAATGTATGTACAATGTTAAATACAACTGTATATTTTTTAGCATCTACACAGTTGTCTTATTTCATTGCTTGTACAACTCTGTACACAGTTGTAGATACTATTCTACATGTAACTATATACAATATTTGCGTACATCTGTATATACAAACAATTCCTACAAACAAAAGTTTGTGTATTTTGCCATTTTATTGTAAAAACCTTTTTAATTATGCATGTACAATTTTGTGAAGATGTTTGCATACTCTTTATATGTCACTGCACAAGCTGCATTTGCATGCAACTGTACTGCATGTGCATTTTTTGCACATTTTCATATCAACAAACACAAAATGTTAGTGTTGTGTACAGTCACACACACACAAGTTTTGTAAACAGCCGTATGTGTGATTATTTTACTTGCTTGACATTTTTTATTTATATTACTCATCTATAAAGCTCATAAACCTGATAATATTTCAGACCGATCACAAATCATTTGTCAAAAGCCAAAGGCCCGAAAATCCACTTCACCCCTTGTTCACTCAGGCTCAGAATTGGCCAGCACTGAGGCGCTCCTCTTTCTATAAGAACACTTGCAGAAGTCCAAAATCATGTCTTCCCCCTTTCTACTACCTTCAGATGAGCTCCACAATGAATGAAAAGGCAGATCTATCTGTAACACTCCTCGTTTAAATATTCTCCCTACTGCCTGCCCCCCCACCCCCCCTTCTCTCTCTGGTCTGCTTTATTTTATTCCTGGGTGCAAGCTGAATTTAATAAATATATGCAAATGTGTGCGGCGGAACATGACGAGTTTAAATCAGTCTGCGCTGCTCTTTGAGCGCTGGTGAGATTGAGGCTGAGAGCTGACCCCGGGTTAATCATTTTTCACTTCCCTATCGCATTCAATTCTGCTGCTGCCAGTGTACGTGTGTGTGCGCGTGTGCTCGGGCGTACGCGTGTGTCTAGGTGTGGGACTAAGTGAGTGAGTGCATCTCTGCGTGTGTTTGTGTGTGTATTATTAATACAGAGGGAGGTAAGTCATGTTCATGTTTTTTGAACAGATCAATGAAGATAAAGTCTTTCATTTATCTTATCACAGACGAATCTTAAACAGTAAATAAGGAATTTTAGAGGGAGAAAATATTCTTCTTGCCACATATTTACTCGGCACTAAAACAATCACCTAATGACCTGTTGATCTGACCTCTCTTTCTCTCTTCGTCTCTCTATTCTACTCGAAAAAGCTCAAATGTAAAAATGCAAAGCTTCTGGTCTTAAGAACAACCTTCTTTTTTCATTTCTGCTTTATACCCTTGTAAGTTCTTACCATTTCTTTTAAGCATTTGCAAGCATTTTTCAAATTTTCTCCTTTTTCTGCTCTCATGCTGTTATTTCGCTACAATTTCCGCAAATATGTTACAAATATTTTTTTTTCTGCAACTTCTAAAAGAGCTCAGCCTTGCGTTTTTCCATAACTTAATATATTTATATATCCTATTCAGATATTTACTGTTGGTACTCTCGAATGAAACACACAATGCAGTTCAAAAGTCAGAGACCACATTAAAATCTGGAATGGAATGAAATATTTCACAAACCAAATAACAAATTTGTGACACTAATCATGTAAACCATTGTTCAGATATTCTTGCTTCTGTTGAAGCTCAAAATTACATTTTTTGAATCATCTTAAATCATAAAAACACAATTATCAGGGTTTATAAAAATATGTAGAACTCATTCAGCTTGAATTTGGTCGCCACAAAAATAAGGGAAATAAGTCAAAATTCATGTAAATGTATTTTTTACTTAAACTGTTCAAGTTCAAAAGTTAAAGGTCAGTAATTTTTAATTAAACGAATCAAGCAGCACAATCGTTTCCATAATAATCAAAAATAATAGCACCTAATCTGCATATTAGCATGATTTCTGAAGGATGACATAACTCTAAAAACTGGAGTAATGATTCTGAAAATTCAGCTTTGACATCACTACTGATTTTTTTATTTATTTTAATATTAATATTTACATTTGAAATCTGCAACATATTTTGCAATTATACTGTTTTTAATGTATTTTTGTATAACTAAACGAATAATCTCTTTTAAAAATATTACGAAACTTACCAAACCGATTACTGTAATTTGTATAGAAATAATTTACTAAATTAGAAAAAAGAAAAAACATATTTACATGTCGTTTCTGACTTTTGGACAACATACTGATCTCAAAACTCTATATAAACAGCTATACAAATGCACTTCCATACCTCAAAAATGAGCTAAATGATGCACAGGCATGCTTATGAAGAGTTTATGGTCCACTGAGGTCAAAGGTCAGATCTGTACCGCTTTGTTAATTCCACCGCAGCTCCATCTACAGGAAGAGAAAGGCAAAAAATGAACTGACACAGGTGCAATAAGGTATAAGCAGGACTTCTCACAGTAGATCATCTTTCATTCTAATGCTGCAATGTGCCATAATATATACAAGAAGTGAACCTTGAACATGTGCATTTGCATGTTCTCTCTCTCACAGTACGTTTTCCACACTTACACAGACCTCTGGGATAGCACACCCCCTCTTCCTGTCGTCAGACATGTCTGTGCCCGCCTAACTGATCTAAGTTCTAATCAAACATCATTTAGACTGCATCTCACCCCATTCCCGCGGGAACAGCCACCCCAGTGACGGTCGCCAGGCAACCACCCTCTCATTTCTGAAGTGTCAGTTTGCATTATTGTCTTCACGCTCTCTAGTGATACCCAGAGTCTTGCATACTCACACACACTTCGACATGGACACACACATGCACCTACAGTCACGTACTCAGATGTGCTTTTTAACATTTTCGAAAAAGAATCCGCAAGATTTTTTGATTAATTTTGCTGTAAAAAAACAACAACTTATAGCTCAAAAATATATAATGTGTTTCTATAAGCGTTCACTATACAGCTCTCAGAAGGTGGTGATAATGTGTGGCACAAACAGACTCTCCAAAACCATTTGTGTTCTCCTGCCAAAGTAAATATTTGGTGCTGATCTGCTATAGATTGTACAGCGTGAGGAGAATTCACAAACACTGAGAATAATGTATATGAAGCACACACGCATTCAAATATGCTGAGTATGTATATTTTAAATAATCACATGTAACTCGACACAATCCATACAAACTGTATTTGTAGATCTGAAAAGTGTAAAATGACAGATGAAGATAGTCATCTCACTGATGGCGACATCACTCATATACATACAGAAAGGTGGAGTAAAAAAGAAAGAGAGACAGAGAATAAGCGCATAAGAAGGACAAATTTACGAAACACCTAAAACTGAGGTTTGTAATTTCCGCATCTTCAGTGTAATTTAGTTTTGTTTATATGCTATTATACTTAATATTTTGAGTGAGATTTTTTTATTTTTAATTCAAATCTTTTCTTTTTGACAGAAGTATCTTATGCTAACCATGATGAAAAGTGAATGTTTAAACATAATTTCGAGAGGATCGCTGAAACGAGTAATCATACACAGCTGATGTCCCTTTTCCTAATCAT
>JAUCMT010000051.1:2905823-2918926 GCA_032357475.1 Enteromius thamalakanensis
ATTCAATGATTTATGCTAAGCTATGCTAATTTTGGGACCACCAGACCCGGCGATCGGCTGAATGGATTCAAAAACGGCAAAACACATCTGTATTACTCTAGGGATGTTGGAAAATGAGCCTATTTCCAAAAAAAGTGGAGTGTTCCTTTAAGCCCATTATGTTTCTACTCTCTGAGGCACCGTGTATTATATTAAAACATTACATCCAGATGCACAATTGGTTCTTATTAACATATTACTTTGCGTGATGATGTCATTGCGTAATCACAACGCAAAACTACATCTTTATGTAGTATACAAAATAATTAGTGGTTAATAAATTAACGTTTTTTTGGTGGTTTTAATTATTTTAATTATATAATGGTGTGATCCAAGAGTGTTCATATAATATAATCTAAATATAAGAACAATGAGCACTTGACCGAACCAAAGCTTTGAACACGCACTGAATTTTGCGCCATGTGATGATGTACACAGAACAGGTTCTGTTGTCTTTTGACATTAAATCATAACATGGTAATGTGCTATTGGTGTCATCGCAACATTCTGTAACACATACTCAAATTGTGTGTTTGAAAAAAGGATGTAATAGTCCTCTTTTCTAGAGTGCATTTTACCCCAAACCCGCCAAGTGGGTAAGCGAACGAAAATTTACAAGAGCAACAAGATTTGAAGCTCATGGCAGACGCCCAAGAGATTCGCGCTGTGATTGGCTCAACGGTAGTTCACTCAAATCTAATGAGCAAATCAGAGAAAACAGGCGCAAATATTGGCGTTAAGTCAAAAAAGTGCGTGGAACAGATTCATCCGTTTCTAAAAGTGAAGGGGACGTGTCCCCCCCGTTTGCTACTCCCCTGATTGGGGATATTTCATATGTTAATGACATTAATTAGGAGTCGTTTACAAGGAAGAGAGATGAAACCTTTCATTTGCGTGCAAGTTCAAGATCATTTGCGATACATACAGTATATTTCACATCTGAAAGAGACGCGTATGCGTGATTTCTGTTCGAACAATCTATGCATCACACACAAAAAAGATGGACAACGCGACTTTAGAAAGCGAAGGCAAAGCGTTCTCAGTATGGCCGCTGACCTCTTGTGAAAATGAGGTCATTTGGAGTCAGAGCCTGCATGGTGGAGATCTTGATGAGCCCGCCCAAACTCTCACAGACCCAATCTCACAATCATGACATAATTTTTATAGCATCAAATAACTAGTTTAAAGCAAATATTTTAGAAAAATAAACACTTGAACATACATCAGCTTGATAACTACATTTTCTTACCAAAACCAAGGTAAGTTTATGCCATGAGATCAGGTAGCAAATACAGGTAAGACACCTGTAAAAGTTAATTAAAAAATTCCTTTATATTAACAGTACATTAGACCAAATTTTATGGATAAATAATTATATGTAGTACAACTAATATAAAACGAACTTGGTGGTATTGATATGCAAACATGCTTTGGTGTGTATGCTATGCAATGGGTAGGATTAGGGCTGTGGGGTAGATTGGTACCATATGTTCGCAAAAAAAAAAACTGCGTAATATATGCATGTCAAACATGTGCATAGCATGTTCGCACTAAAGTCAATTTCTCGTTTTTATTTGGCATTCTATTTATATGCATTTTCATGAGCACTCCGGGCTGGAGTATTTTAGTGAATGGTTTCTGGAGGCATAAATAAAGCTAAATAAATAGTTTTACAACATTAAACAGCATTCATACTGTTCAAAATTAACAACATTCTGGTTATCAGACATTAGCGGAACATGTTTACAGTTAATGATAAACTGCTTTGACACTTATGTGATCTTTCGGAGAACCGACTTTAAACATCCAATAAAAATCACCTTGACACCAGTTACTTAAATGTAATTGAAAAAACGCTAAAGAAAAGTTCTGAGGTAAGGTTTAGCATTGGAAAACACTTGTTTTGTATTTCGCATCTAACGCAAAGAAATTAATAAATTTCTGAGCGTGACCTAAGTGTCCTTAATGGGAACCACTATTTTCTAAGTAATTTTATGTGACATTAATAGTTCAAGGCAAAACGTGTGTTTTTATTATTTATTTGCATTACCATGAGGATGCTACTCATCATTAAATGCCAGCTATTAGTCTAGCTGTCTGCACACCTGTGTACATGTATATGAAAACAGTTTGCACAGAGTTGTATTAAGTTGCAAGCAAACGCACACACATACACACGTAGGCTGACACAAGGGGGCATGTGCAGATGGTACGCAGGGTGTATTGAGAGGGTACAGAAGGTGCAAGCATATGGCGTGTGACAGAGAGCAAAGTCACAGAAACCTCCAGCTTCAAAAGAGGTTTGATGCCCGGCGCTGCACTTTGATGCCAGGTGAAGCTGCTCTTTTGTATTGGGCCAAGTTCACTTTGGCTGATTCACCGGTAATGACTGTAGAGTGGAGTTTGGCTTGTCCTGGGATCAGTGGGAATCAAAGTTCTGTTTAGCAACTAACTACGACAACTTACTAACTGAAAACTAGCTGAAAATGCAATAGCACATCTTATAATGACTTTCTTGAATATTTGATGATAGGTCAGCTATGGCATTCTGTGGTCAGTTTTTTGGGGGTTATATGATATATTTAGCCTGATTTTTAATCACAAAATGAACCTCAAATTCAAGCAGACGCATCTTTTTTTTTAACGCTGAAGGAAGGTTATCTTTGTATTATTTCACACAAAGATTCCACAACAATAACAATATAAGACTCAACCCTTTTATTTCTGCAAATTACATTTCAGTATTTTAGATTTGAAAAAAATAAAATAAATAAATTGTGAATTTAAATGACTTTCCGAGTTCACACAAAAAATCTTTAACATAAAAATAAAAATAAAATAAAAAAATTAAAAATAAAATCATTGCTAAACTGTACAATTAACTCAATCCCTGAAATTTACATAAATCAAGAATTCATACAAGAATACATAAAAAACATGCATTGATTGTTGATCAGTGTTGTTTTATTATCATTGATATACTCTCATATGTTTAGTAACCTTTTGAATATGCTTTTTTAAAATATTTTTTCTGCTTTGTTTATTTTAGTTAAAGTGTTGGTTATCATTTTTTATTTAATTTGTTTTTTTCACTTTATCATATTATTATTATTATTATGTGTATATGGTTTTTATTTAGCTTTGGCTTTGAGGTTTAATTTAAAGTAAATAAAACTGATAAACGCTGCCTTGTCAACTAGATAAAAAAATATTTTTTTTAAATTACATTTTATATCAGCTATAATTTATTTGTTTAAGTGTGTTTCAGTTATTTAATGGTTTTAGCTTTAGTTAAACCTGCTACTGCCAAGGCTGTGTGAAGATTTATTTATTTATCAATAACAAAAAAGGAAAAGAAAGAAGCGCTAACATTTAACTGGCAAAAAAAAGTCAATATTTTTTTTCGTTCTTTTAGTTTCCAATTTGTTGAGTGCAAGCTCTGTCACACTATTTTAAAAAGCAAAAAAAAAAAAAAAATTCATAAACACAAACTAAAAACAAACCAAAGCAACATATAATCGAGTCACAATAGTCCCTGGACAGCCATCTCAACGCCCATTTACACACTAGTCTATAACAGAGCTGACAAAACATCCACATCTATTGTGAATAGGCAGTTAAAGGACCCCTCTGCAACCCCCCTTTCACTCGTCAGGGCCTGTCCCGGCCCAAAAGGTTAATATTTGAAGGTGGATGGCCATAAATATGGAGAGAAGGACTTTTAATTAAATAAGCACTTCTTAAATGCTCTCTGGGGCAGCACTGCTTTTGTTTAAAGATGATTGATTGACTGCTATCTCTCCAGGCTAAGTCATTTGTTTCCCCTCTCCTTCCCTCCTCCCTCCTTTCCTTTTCTCTCTCTATCGCTCCATGTCCGATACCTCTCCATTCTACTCTCTCTCTCTCATTCAGTCATTTACGAGGCCAATATTTCTCCTCACCCATGACACAATAATGAGCTCATTCTGCGCCCGGTGGCCACGCCCCATCCCTTTTCCCAGGGGCCGAGGGGCAGGGTGCCCCGTTAAACATGAACTCAATCTAACACCCCTGGCAGTGCCGAGTTATTTATTTTTCAGGAGGCCATAGAGCGGTCAAACGAAGCATTATGATGTTATTGCCCACCACAGACCTGATAAACAGGGTAAACAGACTCCAAGCCACTGTCACATTCTCTCGCCTATCTCTCAAACACACATTGAACATTATGTAGGAAGTGCTTTATATATAACAATTTAATCAGAAATATTGGACACCATAACAGGTGACCCAGACCACTGCAATTCTTTATTTGTCTGTCTCTCTTTAATCTATTTGTTCGTTATTACTCCTCCCTTTCCTTTGTTGCTCTCCTGTTACTCAAACTTAAGCATTCAAGCTTATTAAAAGCAAACTAAGGAGAATATAGGCCACGCTGCCACTTCTGTTAAAAACGAGTTTAGTAACGATAATGACAACCAAATTTTAAAGAATTTTATACTGACACCCTTCAAACTCATACTTTGTTTAGTAAACCTGTGCTTTGAATATAGAAATAGAATAGAATAGAAATATTAAAGTCGTGCTTGTAGCGCCTCCAATACCATCTTGAATGGGAAAACACAAGTTGCATTTTATGTTTTCTTACACAGCTTATTTATTAAAATATAAAATTGCCCAGCTGAAAAAACAACATAGTATCACATGCTGGCAAAGGACCAGCATAAACCAGCAACAAAACATACCTCACCAGCATTTGCTGTTTTTTTAGCAGGGGTAGGAAGTCATTTTAATGTCTGATTAGTAATGCATCTATAAATTAATACACATACTCATTGTTAAAATATATTTATCACTGTACCTTAACAGTATGTTTTCAAATGTTACTTGCAAAATATTAATTAAAAAAGATTCAATAGGCTTATTTGTTACACCAACTTGCTGACATCACTGTTACACTTCCTGTCTAAACATATTTGCCTCTATATAGTAGGTAAAAACAGATAAAAAAAAAGGCAGAATATCTTAATTAATATACTGAAAGTATGCTGATCTGAACGTTAACTTTTATTACATTAAAAAAAAGGAAGTTTTATTTGAATATGGTAGGGAATGAATCAAATTTGGACATCTACAAAATTCACCATGTTGTTACTGTCACATGACCCAAAAGCGTCAGTTATGTTGCTTCCCTGCTATCAAATGCTCCCCTTGCAAAATACTAAGGTGTCCACTTAATGTGGTACCTGTTATTAGTGTTTACAGATATAAAAACATTTTAAAATGTATTTGCCAGTAAGTTCTGGACACTGAATCGCTAATATTTCAACTTAGTTACTGTACCATGGGACCATGAATATGCATCATCATTTTCGTTTTCCCATTTTTTTCTTTCTTTTTAGCTAAACCTTCCCCTTTACTACCTTCCAACCTCCTCACATTATTCTTTATGTTCAATCTCTTGATCACTTTTCCTCTCCTATCCTTTTTTCCCTCTTCTCTGTCTCGTTCTCTCTCTTGCTCTCTCTCTAACATCAGGCCGATAAGGTCTGATGATTTCTAGCTACTCTAGTGCCAGCGACAGGGGACTTTCCTGCCGGCTACAGCCCAGGCGCCCAGTGACACACTGCTGGGGATTGTGGGAGCTCTGATTTTATTCCTTCCTGCTGGCTTCCGATACAGGGTCCTGGTTTCTGTGCTGTATGCTGAGCGTGGGTGTCTCTAGAGTGAATAAAACCTGGGATCTTGGGAAGTCCTGGGCCGAATCAGAGCACCACGCTTCATCTTCTTCATCTCACATCTCTGCCGCAGCACTACAGCCACTCTGGGGCTCTGCTGCTCCAGTAAGATACAGCTTACTGTTTCGGATTGAATTTATTAGGCCTGTCTGATGCTGTAGTCTTTCTGATCTGATGCAATAGTATGCTTTGTGAGAGGACAAACTGTAAGAAATAACTAAATATATGGACTGATAGATAGACTGAGAGATGTATAGACAGATAAATAGATGGAGGTATTAATGTATGAACGGATGGATGGTTTGAATGCTAGAGTGACAGAACGATGGAGGTTGACTTTCAGATGGATGGATGGATGGATGGATGGATGGATGGATAAACCGAACAAGTCAGCATAGCTTAAAGTAGAGAGAGGAAACAGGAAGTTGGCAGATTTGTCAGGTGGGCGGCTCAGTCAGCGCTGAGAGGACACACCTTGATAACATGGAGGAAGACTGATAGAGGAGACTGAATGAGGACACACAAGAAAGAGAGAGAGAGCACCAGGTTGTCAGGTGGGAGAAAGAAGGATGAAGAGGGAGGAAAGGAGAGGAGGGGGGTTAGGGGTGTTTGAGTTTGGGGAGTGGACAGCCGGGCTGGCAGGCAGGCAGGCATGCCCATTAAAAATTCAGCAGCGGGGAACAGGCCGGGGATTCACAGTAATTAGATGACAAAACGGCAGGCTCGCTGGAGATGAGAGAGAGAAGGGTCACACACAATGCCTCCACCGCGGGGTAATTTGTAAGTGTCAATCACTACCAAGCCAGGGAACGAGAGAGCAAAAAAAAGAGGGAGGGAAGACAAGGGAGGGAAAAAGATGCAGTGGAGGGAAAAGGGTGAAAGGAGAGGAGAGAGGAATACAGAGCTGTAGAGAAAAACAGGAAGCGGAGTCATGAGAGTCATGAACAAACCATCTATGGAATCTATGAAAGCTTGTTTGCACATCAGTCGTAAATAAAGGTAATTGTAACAATGTTGAAACTGTGAGATGTAAACACAGAAATGAGAATCATATCAAAATTCCCAAAAGAAAAGTCAAGATAGTGAGATATAGACTAAGCAATTGCATAAAAAGTCACTATTAACTTTAGATTTTATTCTATGGTAGAATTTTTTTTTTGGTGTAAACTCAAAATTTAGAGAAAAGATCTAGAATTGTTAAAAAAATGCTATAGAATTAAGTATTTTTTTCTCAGAATTGTGACAAGTCAATTTTTTTATTTCATGCTGGAAATAAAATCCTTTGATTAATAGAGGAGATTATGTGAAGATAAAATGTGATGATTATTATTTAAAGAAACTTTTTAAAATTACATCATTAGTCACACATTAGTATTACAAATTTGTTGCAGTGAAATGAAAGCAAACAAGAAGGAGGGAAAATAAGGTACTACAAAGACGGCAGCAAATTGTGGTTCAAAGAGCGTTCTGTAAACTATTAGCTACTCCTAAAGCAAATTAGAAAACATGTCATCCTCTGAGATCCACAAAAAGCAGCACAGTGTCACCGATACAATAAACTTGGGGTGAGGGTAATGAGGGCAGCCTTTAGAAATGCATTCACCAACCGCCAAGAGGAGGCCACCGCCCTGTGATCTACAGGAGTCTCAAGGCCACAGCAAGTCCATGCCGTGATTCAGGAGTGGCCTTCAGAATTTAGTTTATGTGTTGATTTCAGGTCAGTGCGGGGGTCACGGATGGAGGCACCTCAAGCAAAACATTACATGGTAAACCAGCACTTTTATCTTTGGTAGCGCCTGAGCTTTGCTGAGGTGGTTAAAACCGGACTGGAACTCAGTCTGACTTCACTGCATATTCAGTTTGGAAGAAAGATTTGAGAAAACATAGTGACTAGAAGGAGAGGTCACGGGTTCAGTGGCTTCTTTATTATTGGCTGGTTATGTGTGTGAGAATGCAGAGAAGTGCAAGAGGTTTAGTGAGGGATGTATAGGTCAGGGAGACAGGGCTGACTGGCATGTTTCTCGCCGCAAAGACACGAGCTCTATTCATTCAGACTCAAAGAACAGCAACACCAGCACAATGAAGCAGGCATGTTAGCATATCTCGGCTGACACAGTGCCTCTCGCCATCACACACACATTCTCAACCATACACACACTGTAGGGTTCTTTTTTCCTTCGTACATCCACAGGGATTGACTGATTACACAAACACAGAACAGCACAGGAAAACAATGAGGATTGTGATATTATATGTGTTGTTCTGTGCCGTTTGCGTTTCCACAATTATAACTCACAGGAAACTTTTCATACTTTATTTGATAAATGAGTGTAATCCAGATTTTTAAAAATAAAATCATCATTTTATTTTTAAAATGTTTTTATTTTTCATCAGAATATCAGGTCATTTACTTGCCCCAATTCATAACCATGATATTTTTATGGGATATAGCCAATTTTATTATATTTACACTTAACCTCATTGAGCTCTATATTTCAAATTTGTTATAAGAAAAGATATCATCTTGGAAAAAAAACAAATTCTAGTTATAGTTTAGCCATTTTCCACTGACCTTTGACCTCCATTACAAAACATGTTGAGAGGATTGCCACAAAGCATATTGCATGACCCCATTTCTATTTGGTAATATATTTATTTTTGAAATGTAGCATTTTATTAATGACGCCAAAACCAAAACAAGAAGAACCCAGGTGTGGTATCTACCTTTTTATATAATATATATATATATATATATATATTTTTTTTTTTTTACATTTACTCTTAATTAAATAATTAAAGTTGAAATTTGGATTTTTTATTTTTATTATCTTATTTCTAAAGATATATTTCAAGCTTTGACAATATTGTATCTTTGCAGTCATGCCAATTTTGAATTGAATTGAACTGAATATATATAAATATATATAAAAAACAAATTTCATCATTATTTAACTTGCATCATTTTATCTCTGATTTATTTTGATGCCTATTATCATTATTGCTTTCACTACCATAATTTTTAGTATTTATTGTAGGCAGTTTGTTCTGGGTTGGGGCGGGTTTAAGAATGTAAAAATAAAGAAATAAAAAAAAAAAGCAGATGGATTTGAAACAATGTTGCACTTTAGGTTTAATAGCAATAAACTACTGGTACTTTACCAAGCTGCAAGAACATATTTAAGATGTGGATATTATCTTAAGAATTAGATATGTGTTAGCCACCAATCTGAATACTGCTGTCTGGCAAGTACATCCCTTTGAGGTAGCAAATATGACTTCTTGTTTAGCAGTAAGCTTTTGAAATAATATGTAACACATATTTGAAATAATATGTTAAATATAATAATAGCACGTCCTGAATTCTGTAAATGATCTATACAAATCATTTCTGCTTTAATTGATCCCATGCAATGAATTAGATTTGCACCTCGGTTTGCAGAGACTGCACTACACGCATAATCAGCGTTCCATAAGCTCAGAGTTAATGAGTACACACGCTTAATCAGATAAATTGAAGCACATACAGATTTGAAACGCGGCCTAAAAATATAAAAATATAATCAGGACAAAGATAGACTTGCACTCTCACCTGGTTAATAAATGAAAGTCTTTTAGCGCAGGGTCTCCAAACACCTTTTAATTTTATTTTTAATTACTAAGTGATTAAATTCCCACTTTTCCACCTTGTTTATAACTTACCTATAATTAACAGCTCGCGAACCTTCACACTGTACTATTTATTTATTCTATTCTGTTATTTTAATTGTACATTAAATACAGAATGTGCTCAGTTTTAAAAATAAAACATACAGACAAGGTAGACAGGCACACAGAAAGGTCTGGTAATGCCAAGGTCATGAGTTTGAATCCTAGAAAATCCTCTTTTGCCACATTCTTTATAAAATATATGAAATAGGAACACAGACTGTGTGAAATTGAACAAAAACAATGACATCTTTGCTACATCAGTCACCACATCAAACTAAATTCATGCATTTATTTAAAAAGAAAATCTTTTCAACAAAGATAATTGCTGAGAAACATAGCACAAAGTTGCCTAGTCTTTCATGTCCTTGACGGACGGTTTTGAAAGCGTTTGAATGCAACAAACTGAACTTGAATGCAGACTGTTAGTTCTCTTTGTTCTGAGAAACACGGGTCAAATCAAACCCCCTCTTTTAGACAGCTGTTAAACTATAGAACAAAATAGCTTAAGCCTTGATGAACATTAAGGGCTGCTGAGGACATATGTAATGTCAGAAGAGTTGTATTATTCATGTCCACTTGCAGAACTTGCAAAATCGAAGGGGTCTTGCGTCACTCTGAAGGGGTATTTTTCAATAATGACCAGCTGACTGCTCTTTATACTGCTTATTAAACTGCTGAAGAAATAAATGGACATGAAATAGCAGTTGAATTAAAATTATTTTATTATTAAGAAAAAAAAAATTACAAATTACACAGCTACACATAAAACTGAAGAAAAAGGATGTTTCTCCAAAGATTTCAATGTGTCCTTTTAATTTTTGTTTATTGCCTCTTAAACCATTTTAAACAACATTTTAATCATTATTTTATAACTTTTATCCATGCAGCATATGACCTTCTATTAAATGAAAGACTACATATTCACTAAATCACATATTCATAAATGCATTTGTCACTTACAATGCAGGAATATTTAAAACTGGTAAAGATTATGAGAGGCTTTACTGTGCTGACATATGAACAAAGTTTGAACAGGACACATTAAGTTTGGATTTCTACGCATATTTTAGTATCTTTTTAGATATGAATATGTAAGCCTATAAATATATTGATCACAAATTGTCATCATATTTCATAATATCACAATTTTTTACTGTATGTTAGGTCAAAATAGATCCTGGACAAGTGTAAAAGCCTTCTCTCAAAAACATAATACTGTGAATCTGTTAAAGTCAATTAAAAGAATGGACTTTAAGACTGTAAGATCGTGTCTGTCCACTCATTGACTCATGAGGACCAGAATTGAAAGCATATTGGATTCCACTAAGTGTGAAGTGATCTGCTAACCTCTGGATCTCCTCGACACGCAGACGATGAAAACACAGATTTACCCACTTCTCACCTCCATATCCCGCTATTCAGCCATCGGCACGTCTTAAAAATGAGACTGGATCAAACCAGAACCATGATACCCATGATGTTAAACATCACAATCAGAAATGAGGCGTTTTTGGAGTCTTTTAAATAAACAACTGCTGATACAGTGTCAATCCCCAAAAATGAAAGAAAGGAGGACGTTGATGGGGAAAGGAGGAAAACGGAGGATGAAAAAGCGAGATGGGGGGAGACTGGCTACACTAACTGTCGAGGCAGTTAATATAAGGTTTTGGAGATAAGGCCCCGCAGACAAACATTGACAAAATCAGGCGTTCCGCCGCAAAGCCGGAGCTGTCAGTCAAACTGAGAGACAGGCCAACAATCAGCACTCGCATTCCGATAAGCACGCCAGAGAGCGTGTGCAGAAACTGCATCTACAGACGCACAGTAATGGAGAGGGGGAGTGGAAGGGCACATACAGCACGAGCCAGAGAGAGTAAGAGAAAGCAAGCACCAGTGTGCTAAAGTCTACACCATGCAGGCTAGTACAACAAAAAGAAAACAGAGAAAATGATGATTAAACGAAAGGAAAGAGTCTCCGACAAAAAAAAAAAAGTGAACAGTTGATAACAGATGTTTCTCACAGGAGCTACGAGACACTTGAATACCTTCCTAGGTCTGAATCAAAAGCTGACAGAGGGCTGAAAGCATACGTGTTTGCAAAATTCAGGCCTCTCTCGTCAGACCGATCCATGCCTCATATTCCTCACACCAAGGGGGAGGGTGAAGGGAAGGGAGGGAGAGAAAGAGAGAGAGAGAGGGAGGTGTGAGATCAGACTAGTAAAAATAGCACTTCCTCTCTCGGCCTCAACACCTGGGGAAATGCCAGAAGGTGGATGAGGGTGAGACGGACGGAGTAGAGGAAACACATCAAGAGATCTGCATTAAGATTTCAAATCAGAGGGAGGTTTCTAATTGTTTGCTGTTGATTTGTTTCATCCTGTGCTTAGTGAGCTTTTCTGAATCATACATTGAAAACACTGATTCACTGAATTATTCACTTAATCAAATCAACACCATACTGCCACCTTTACTATTTCTAGCATATCTTATGCGGACTTAGTAAGTAAAGTATGCTTTTCTAATTTTTTTCTAAATGTTATGTTAGACAAATTATGACTAAGGTTCGCATAGTAATCGCATACTCTCTGCTCTATTTTGATGTAAATATTAAATTAGCATTGAAAACGTGCTATATACATTATGAATAAATGTAGTATGACTGTAATCTGGGCTTAGTACATTCATCATGTTGATGTCATGTGACCTCCCAGCATCAGCTGGATCGCTTTAATATCATTTCCAAACCCTCTCCAGTCGCTTCAAGTGTCCTTACAGTTCTTGTTTTATTCGAGCATGCAGCTCTTAACGCATACTTGTTTTTGCCTACTGTATAGTGAAGTATGGATATTCAGATACAGCCTAATAACGGTGAATCATTAAATCATTCACTCAACTGAAAAACTAAAAACTGCTGATGCAACAGTTCTGCTTTGGCTTTGTTTGAAAAAAAGGCTAAGATGGCAAAAAAAAAATACTATGTAACTGGCAATATTGTGTCTAAAATGTACGTTACTCTATTAACTTCTATTAAATTACTGAATACAGTTTTGATGTTGGTATGAATATCATATATTATTATGCAGTGTTCATGAGTTAAGCTATTTTGTCAACAAATGCATTGGAGGGCTCAATCTATAATTTTATTTGCACGCACTGACTTCAAAATCGCAAATCATTATCAAACGCAACTATGATCTGCTGCAAAGAGAGCTGGAAAGAGCATGTTTTCATGTACTGTGTAAATAACATGAGGAGATCTATTCACTAGTCATTATCTGGCGAACACATGGAGTACTTTTGATTAGTTTGTGTGCTCTGAGAAACAGCGAGCACAATATTGTTTCATAGTATTCAGACTGAGAGAATAGAGTTTTGTACAGTAAATACATTTGTTTGATGAGGATGTCAGCTGGATATTGAGAAGGACGGCTTGTTTTCAAGTCTTTAGACTTACAGGCCTATGGTTCTTTGTTGCTTGTTCATGCTAGGACATGTGTGTATACATATATACATATATACACCTGTGTGTGTGTGTGTGTGTGTGTATATATATATATATATATATATATATATATATATATATATATATATGTGTGTGTGTGTGTGTGTGTGTGTATGTGTGTGTGTGTGTTTTATTTC
>JAUCMT010000051.1:2919026-2942900 GCA_032357475.1 Enteromius thamalakanensis
GTGTGTGTGTGTCTGTGTATGGGTAGGTGACAAAAAAAAAACTGTGTCTGTGATATTTGTGTGTGTTTGTGTAATAGTTTAACAGTTTTGATCAATGGCATTCTAGTATTACCAATGTTAACTTATAAGCCTTGACTTATGATATGATATATATTAAGAGATCTCGTCTCTGAATAAATTATCACCTTCACCACTATGGAAGCATACTGGTCCATGAATAAACATGCGAATAAACAATAAAAATTAGCATAAATCCGCCCTGCTAATGACTAAGGTTAAGTCAAACTCTCAGAAATAGAAACAAACAGTCAAGCAAACAAATATGTTCACAACAGTGGGAGCGTGCTGGCTGACGGGCCCTTTCCTTCTCCGCGCTGCCAAAGATGTTCACACATAGAAGCATGATGCCACAGGCAGGGCATATGTGGAGGGGGAATGAGGTACCAACAATCTCAGCAGCCGAGCGCTAAGTGCCAGTAGAGACACACTGCCCCCTGTTGCTGACTTGGGAAGGCAGGTAATCGCCCAAACGACATTCACCTTTCTGGCAAGCTATCAAAGGGTGAATATTTATACTTAAATAGACACCTTTCATTCATGCCACTTACTAAAAATACAATCAAGCTAATGCGTTTCTATCAGCAATTATTATAAATCGTGTAAAAAAATATTAAGACAAAACTGACATAAATGATGAAATTATGTTTTTACTTTTAATATTTTCAAGTAATTTTAGAAGATTTAGGCATGGAGGTCACAGTTCATTTATATTTATAACCCCAAATATCTCTTTAGAAATGTACTAATGTCTTCCCAAAAGTTGCGACCCTCAAGAAATTTTACGAAATGAAATGCACACATTTTAACCGATTAACTTACCAATAGCTTAAAAGCCTAAAAGTTGGTTGTCCCTTCGTGGAGATCACGTGACTGCCTATTTTCCACCATAATAGGTTTGATTTCTGTAGCTTTCAAGTGCTCGGGTCTCTTTAAAAGTACATCTGAACAAAGCAGACGAGCAAGCAAAACAATAACAAGACAAGCATTTTTGTTTTATGGCAGCAACAGAGCTCCACGGAAGGTGCTTTAACACATGCAGGACGTGTTATGAATTGATAATTAATGCTTTAAAGCAAACGCGGGCTGACAAACTAGGGAGAGGAGTTAATCTACCTGTTGTAGAAATGTGGCACCCGTCGTCTTCCCCACAGAGACACAAACACACACATGCACATATTTCAGGGTTTGAGTGTGTGAGCATGTAAAGGGTTAAAGAGGGTTCCTGCTGTGCTCTCTGCTTCTGTGTCTCGGCCCATTACACTTGCCGGAGTACAGCAATATGCCGCCATCAATTACAGCCTGGCTGCACTGCCATCAATACAGAGAGCAGGAGAGAGCAGCGCCACAGCCACATAAACACGACAAACGGCCACATTAAAACCTCCAGCTCACCTCTTTCTCTCTCTCTCTCTCTCTCTCTCTCTCTCTCGAGGTTTGAACCTCTCTCGCTTCCTTCCCCGCGCGCGCACACACACACCTATTTTCTTTAGCTCAAGCCCCTCAAGCTCTTTTTCTTTCTCGTTTTCTCCACAAGTGTATTTCTTTGTCCTCATCCCTCTCAGTCTGGCAAACAAAAGCTTTTCTTTCTATTTCCCTCCTATTTTTTTACTTATGGACCATACTCCTCAAAAAAAAAATCTAGCTATCCCTTCGTTGGATTGGTATAGTACCATAAACCTTGCAACCTTTCCAACCATCCTGTCATGGTCTACTTGCTGCATACACATACAGAGAAATCAATGCATACCGAGATCAATACACAACATCATCTGACCGACCGCGAGCCTTAGAAACATACACACTTAATAAATAAATAGCGCAAATAAAAGAAGTCCTCCAAAGCCTTGTCAACAAATCATTTAAAACGAACAAGAAAGCAAAGATATTCTATTCTGATCATGCAGGCTCAGAAAGTTATAAGATAACTTTTTTTGAAAGACTTACATGAGATGTCTTTATTACCATACTTGTGCAGGAATATCTGCAGGAATTTGCTTTAATCCACTGACCTTGAAGGAGAAAGACTGTCCATTTATGAAAAATAGAGCATAAGCCACTTTTGTTCATGCAAGTTCATTTCGGCCATATTCTGTATGCAATGTGTTTCACTGAACTGGAATTGTTGTACTGCTGTGTTGATGCTGGCTTGAGGGTTTAAATTTTTTTTTTCAATTGATAAAAATACAGTAAAACAGCAATACAGTGAAATATATTACAATAAAGCTACATTTTCACCAGCCATTGCTTCAGCCTACAATATTTTACAATCCTTTAGAAATCATTCTATAAATGAGGAGAAAGGAAATAAACCATTGCATGTTTAAAAAAAAGTGCAATATGCTGATTTGGAGCTTTCAAGAGATAATTCACCTCAGGTTGCTGGACCTATTGGCTTCCATAAAAGGGAAAAAAACAGGCCACAAGTCGATGGGGACCAACTTTAACCAGCCAAGATCCAAAATAAATAGAACAATCTAATTGCCTACAAGTTTTCCTATTTTCTTTGTTCAGTGAGTCTTTCTGTATACAATTCTATAGGACTGGTTTAACATTATGACAAAAAAAAAAAAAAAAAACATTTGATTGTAGAGTCCCAATTTGAACTGACATGATTTGAATTCTGGAGGGTTTACTGTTTTTTTTTTTTTTAAACATGCTTGTTCAGTTGAAGAAGTTGTTCACTTCGATACATGATTTTGTCAATTTTTTTAAATGACATTTTCATGCTCATTACTGAAGAGAAATCTTTAACCATTGTGCACATCTCAATACCACAAGGTCTTACCTTGACCTACAGTCAGAAAATGTGAATATAAAGTAAAGAAAGTGTAGTGTACATACACAAGTGCTTCCATTGACCCTGGTCCTGTCTTACACAGTACAGCTTCTATAGAGGTAGGCGGTTTATCAAATTCCATCTCATTCAACATGAAATATGAAGTACACTGATTAAGAGTTCATTCTGGTGAAAATGAATTAAGAGAGCAGTCATAACTCCCCAGTCAAAGTAATTGTATAATTAAACGCTTGTGTCTTAACTCTCATCAAGAAATCAAACCAGAAACATTAACTGAGACTTTTTGTCAAAAACAAAATACGCTCTCATATTTCGATTTGTGCATGATGTATGCATACTACTATGTAAAGAAATAACGTGCAAAATACAAAAAGAATATTTTTACTCAAACTTGGAGATAAGAAAGGGAAATAAAAAGAAATAACATACATAAAAAAAGAACATATCACAAATGAGAATAGAAAATAATGTCCATCGAGACATCAAAGCTTACCACAACTATTTTGAGTGTCTTACACATAAACAGTTTAAGACAGATGTGGTTCACAGCAGCCCAAAGGTGCCGAACTGTAGAATTGGATGGTTTAAAGATAGCAAGAGATTATCTGTGTTTTTCTCAAATGGTTTTGGTGTGAACGTGTAAACTAAACAGTGGAAAATATGGCATACTTCAGCTATAGTCTCTCTGGGTGAGATGCAAATTTCAGTGAAACACTGAAGATATCTCTGGAGAGGCCGACAAAAGCTTAACTATTTTTGTTTACAGTGAAAAAGGTTTCTTCCAATTCTATGGGAATGATCCTCATCAGAAAAACTTTTTGATTCGGGGGTTGTTTGGTTTGTGTAGCTTAATTTCTGAGGAACTTCAGTTGGAGGTGAGCTGAGAAGACGAGCTGCTGCTGCCTGAGCTCTTGGCGCTCTTCTGCCCTCTGGTGGCGCTGACCTGTCGTGGAACTCTCTGGCTAGAGCCATCTCTTGCCGATTTCTCCCCTTGCCCTGAACTTGTTTTACTGCGTACTAAATTACAAACACACACAGAAGAAACGGCCATAAACATAACACATAAAGCACACACATATATAACGCGCTCTATCATTTTGAGTTAAAATTTGAAACAAATTGTAATTTTTGTTGTTGTTGTGAAATTCAAAACTAAATGTCTGTCTGACATGTTTTAATGTGGAGTGGCAAATTAATGATAATGCTTCAGATCAAATGAACCAATCATATATTCTGCTTTAACTACTAGTTAATTAATGCAACAGTGCTGGATAACCTCTGGGGCCTTGATTCCCAAAGTATTTGTTTTTCACATGGGGATTCACAAGTCTTCATTAAAGAGTCACTTGAGAGCTGAGTTACTTAAAATTTGATTTGAAGCAAAAAGTTTATTTGAAAATCAGAGAAAAAGACAGCACTTACAAGCTTTAATAAGGGAAAGAACTACAAATCCCACAAAGCATTATAAATTATTAATAAATATAAATTATTATATAAACTATTGAAACTGTTATATATACATATTATATATACATACTTATTCTATTCTACATACTAAGTCATTCACAGTGCTTAATGAAAGCACTTAAGTCTTAAGAGTTCTTTTGGCTCTCATCAAAGGAATCATGGGTAACGTAGTTTCTCCATGTGAAATTCCACAAAACATATTTAAAATATAAATTAAAATAATGTGGGCTGACAGTTTCAACAGATTAACAACTGCATTGAAAAAGTTAGTAAATTTTCAATGAAAATAAATTCCCCTATGAAGAAAACAAATAAGATTCTGAATGTTATCATAAAAAAAAGAAAACATCAGTATACGCTCAATGATTCATAACAGTTTCATATCTCATACAATCTGTAAATGTTTCAAAAAAAATAAATAAAGGAGGGCTTATCACTAAAATATATTATTTGAAAGTCACTATTTTATTTCTTTGATGCTCGAATAAAATTTCAAATTAGTGTGCAATTCAAAAATATTACAGACAGACACCATTTTAATTATATTTTGACCAGTTTAAATCATAAATATAACTACACCAGTAGAGAACTAACACTGAAATGTGTTTTTGGGTCAAAACAACACAAAATGATAGAGAAGGTCACATATGAAAGAATTTTAGTTGATTAGGTGACATCAAGATGATTTATAACAGTGTAAAAATCAGTGATGAAGTGGCAAACACCATCCGTTTATGAAGTTGACAGTCACATGCATGCACTTCAATGTCAGTGGCAGACAATTTAGCAGGATACCGGTTTACTAGTGCATCACAGTGTCACATTCGACACACGCCATTAACAGACATTCATTTACCATGAGAAGCAGAGTACTCGAAAGCTGGATGAGTCCATGAGACACATGAAGGAAGCAGATCTGGGGCATTTCACCCCCATATTCAGGGCACTAAGCTCGCAAATCGCAGGCACAATCGGCGAGGCATGAGAATGAGAACAGATATACGGGACTATGAAGCTGAGGCAGGAATTAGTTATGTCAGCATGAAAAATGTGCTGCAATAGTTCATGGGAGTGAAGAGGAGACCTTGAACTCGCAAGCATCGGGATTATGAAAAGGATGAGAGAACCAAGCTAAAGAAGAGAGAGAAAAAAAAACCTTGAGAGACAGGAGCGCTTGTGTCACCCGCACTGTAGACCACTATCTTAGCCCCTCCCCTAGGTGGGCGGGGTACAGACGCAGAGGGAGGGGCAGCAGTTTTAGTGCTCTTTCCTGAGACCACACCCTCCTCTTCTATAGGAAGTCACACACAGATTACCAAAAAGGACAGGCGAAGTAGCATCAGTACAGCATTTGTATTTGACATCACCTATTTTCCAACTCAAACCATGCAATTCTGAGGCATATTATGCCTTTTCCGTGTGTAGCACTCACCTCTAGACTCTGAAGGTGCGGTGGTGGTGTGGGACGCTGTGGAAGTGTCACCGGTGGATGTTTCTAAGACCTTCTGCCCCGCGCACATGGCCTTTAGTGTCTGAAAGACTGCTAGAGGAGCAACGTTCATCTTTAACAGGTCCACTATGATCCTGTAGAAGAGCGAGACGGGCCATTTAGAATCATGCAACATTAACAGATAAAAACCGCTAACTCAGGAGGGAGGTTGTACTACAGTGATTTTACGGTGTCCTTAATGCTTTTGCAACAGTAATGGGATTAAAGATGCAGTTTTCATTAAAAAAAGGGCAGTATTTTGCACTTTGTGACACTTTGAAAAAAAAAAAGAAAAACGTAGTTCACAGCTGTATTTTTTTATTAATATGCTGAATTAAGTATTTTTATATTTTGTTTTCATTTTCATTTTAGTCAAAGCCCTAATCATTTTGTTGTGCATGTTTCATGTAAATAGAGTTTTGATGTAGAAAATGAGTTGCTTGGAAATAAAATAATTTTACAGGTAAAAAAATAAAAAGATTTTATTTTAGCTTACTGTTTTTATTTTTGAATATAATAACCCTGCTTTGTCTACACCTCACCAAAACAAAGTGTAGCAGTACTATTCGAAAAATCTAGATTATTTCTGCAAACTGGTCAAATAAAGGTCTTATTTAATGGATTTCAGCACAAGAAATAACATTCATGGGGTAGTTCAATTCAGATTTTGTTGCTGATTTGCAATATGTAAGTTCATCAGGCAGTTTTTTTTGAGATTTCAAGATTCCTCCATTCATTTAGAAAGGATTTGTCCTGCATGCAAAAAACAGCTGGCCGGAGGTGTTATAAATTTGACCACCAAAGGAACTTTTTTTTAAAAAGGATTTTTAAAACGATGGTTCTCAACTCAGCATGTTGGTTAATGGAGAACAGATTTGACCGATTCTGACAAATTGAGTTTAATTGATTCATTTAAACAGATACTTGACCCAAAATTTTACATTCTGTCATTAATTACCCTCACTTCTCATGTTTATTGAACCACTGATATCACACAGACTATTTTAGCGATATCCTTACTACATTTCTGAGCCTTGAACATGTCAGTTGGATGTCTACGCAGGGTCAGAAATAAAAAAGGCCTGACTCAAAGTTTCTTTTAAGACAAATAAATTCTCAATGCATGCATCGGTCATTTGAAAGATTTTAAGCTATTTTGCTGGGTTCAAATTACTAAAAACTATTACAAATTACTAAAA
This sequence comes from Enteromius thamalakanensis, assembly GCA_032357475.1. Classification (NCBI taxonomy): domain Eukaryota; kingdom Metazoa; phylum Chordata; class Actinopteri; order Cypriniformes; family Cyprinidae; genus Enteromius; species Enteromius thamalakanensis. Next base: position 2,926,039 of record JAUCMT010000051.1, read on the forward strand.
ATGACATTTTCTCAGAATAAGTTTCTCTCTCGCACAGAGACAGAAATCTCCACTTCAGCAGCGGTTACATACACAAACCCTTTCAATTTTATTCAATATCCGGAAATTTTGCAAATTTATGGGCATGATACAGATTTAGAAATTTAAGGACATTTAAATATGACTTATTTGCATATTTAAACAAAATAATGTGCTTTGATTAATAAACTGAAAGAAAATGTTTACGTAGTTTTTTTTGTTATTACCCTATTCACCTATGATGTAATGACAATAATTTGATTTCGTGGAGCTCACTTGAAAACCTCTTGATCAATGACTATCCCAGCAGCCTGAGTGAGCTCGAACAGCTCAGTCTCCTCCGCATTTAGGACTTTTTTCTTCTTGATGCCGTATTTCTGGACATTCCCGCTGACGGTGACGCTCAGAGACGGGGAATCCGGGGCTGAGGGCATCGCGCCGGGCTGTGCTGACTGTGACATATGCGTCACCTAAACACTATAAAAACACGGAAAGATATATGGATCAACCATCACAAAACAACCATGCATTTCTGCCAGAGCTTAACAATCCTGTAAGGCCCACAGAAATACTCGGTGGTGTGTCCTACTCTGATAAAGGGCCTCTTTTATGTTGATATATTTATAAGTGTCGCCCAGAAACAACCAAGCATGATGTATATAAGTGATTGTGCCTGTACAACTGCAAAGCTGGAACATATATTACAATTACTGAATTCGACAATGAATTTTCGTTCCGTTCCTCTATATATTTTACAGACATGTTGTCGGGGCTTTAAATAAAACGAAATGTATAACAAAATACTCACAATACTGCACTAGTGTATAGCCCGCGTCCTTCCTCCCTGGCTTTGTTGTAGTGCTTAATAAACACAAAGTAGTATTACTTACTGCCACCGTCTGGTCTGGAGAAGGCGTTTGGAAACAGACGGGTTTACACTGTGCACACTTAAAACTTTAAATAATTGCAACGTTTACACGATTAACAATTTTACCATAATCAATGTTTAAAAAAAGGTTAATAAAAAACTAAACCGCGAGGAAAAATGGACGGGTGCATGTGAAACGTCCCTGTGTTTGTGATGTTTCAGCAGCGGTCTGAGAAAAAGTTCAAGGATGAACAATGGCACTGAAAATTATTTTTTAGCCATTGAATGAAAATATAAATATGAGAATTATTTTCGGCCGCCCATTTGTCAGTAAACTGAATCTACAATAAATTACATTCTAATCCCAGAAACTATTACATTTATCCCAATGGATGAATTCATAAAGATTAATAGAATTAACATACAAACAGCTCATCATGACCAGTGCTAAAAGAAGCAATAAGAACTGATTCGGCAAAAAGAAAAAAAAAAAAGCCCATACAGGAGAATTATTATGCCTATGAACCTTCAAAACTTGACAACCCAACATAAAGATGTTTTTCCATAATCTCATAATACTTAACCACAGCATTTTTACTTTATGAATTTGATCAGCTACATATGCTTTAATCCTACAAATTCTTTGACAAGAGCGTATGAGTACATCAGAAAGCATCAACAAAACCAGCAATTGAACATATATAAATAAGCACAGAAAAAGTTACAAATATTGGACACGGATATTTTTTGTATATTTTGCCACTGTTAAGAACGAGGAATGGAGATGAGTGTGTTTTTCATGTCAAGTCATTTTCAGCTGACTCTTTGTACTTTGCTTTCAGTCATCTCTTCGGAGTCATCTGATGAGCTGCGCTTCTTAGATGACACAAGGGACAACAACACTTCCCGTTTATCCTCTAAAACCTTAGATGTAGTCAAGCCAGTGTTCGGCAGATCTAAGTCCAAACCAGGGCTCTCCAAACAGGTAATTGTATCGGCCGGAACTAATTCAAGCTCTGTGGGTTTAAGTGCCTCCTGTTGCTCAGTTTGTATTTGCACATCCATATCCTCCAGTCCTGTTAAAGTGCCAGTGATGGCTTCAGTTTGCGACTCCTCTGAATCTACACTGAGCTCCAGAGCCCCCTTGTGGCCATTGATAGGCATGTTATCTGCCCCCGACAGGATCTCCCTCCTGATTGAGGCCAGCTGGGCCTGCAGGAGATCTTTGTGCTGAGCTTCAAGGTTTTCTAGCTAACAATAGAAAAAACAAAAAAAAAGAAGACTGTTTCAGTCTGGAATAATAAATGTTTTATTAACCCATTCTTGTACATTCAGAACACTTACAAGTTTGGCCACCTTCTGCTGGCTGTGATCTGGACATTGATAAGCTTGCAGTTCCTCAAACATCCTTACGTTAGACTGAACCAGGCTTGCAACCTAATATTCAAATAGAAGGGATGTTAAGTTAAAATTATAGCAATTGTACATACACACGTGTTTAATACATAAACAGCATATTTTTTTAATAAATATATACATGCATCTGTGTATTGATATATACGTCAATATACACAGTACACACCCATTTATTATGTAAACAAAAACTTATTTCAGATGTGATTATTTATGATTAATCATTTGACAGCACTAATATATGTATATACACATACATTCATGTATAAATATATAACACTACTCTCTATGTGCATGAACATGCACTACCTTTAAAAACGTGAAGGTAATATTGTGAAAAATTCTTACAAATTTAAAAAATGCTTTGATTTGAGAATATTTTTAAAATGTAATTTATTCCTGTGACAGCAAAGATGAATATTTCAGAAATATTACACATAATTAGTAAATGAAAACACTGTAAAAAAAAAAAAACACAAATGAAAGTAAAAATTTACTTAATTTTATAATACAAGTAAGGAACAACTGAGGACTGTTGAATTATTAGAAAATAATAGGGATGTATTGTTATTGTAAATACAATATAATTTTTTTTCGATACTACCGTGGTCTCATGACTCCATAAAATGATAGGTCTTCTGAAGAAAGTTTGCTCAGGCGAATGAAGCAAACGGGAGATAGCGGGAACTACAATTCCCATCAGCCCAAGCGTGCCCATCATTCTTTGCAGTCTGTTGTTGTCGCTACAGATCAGTGTTGCCAACTTAGCGACTTTTCAGACCCCCTTGGCAACATTTTTCCCTAAAAGCTAATAGTGACAAATCTAGAGACTTCTTGGACAAACCTCAGCAAAGTCTCTGGTACTGCCGCGCGTGTTCTTGTTCTCCCAGCGCGTGCACACAGCTCTCTCTGCGTCTGTTCTGTTCAGCGAGCGGCTAAGAGGAGCAGGGCTTTCAGTAACAAAAATGGATATTATGTTGCTTCTAACTATATTTTACATGCAAATAGTTAATTAATTTTAAATAATTTTTTGTTATTAAAATTGAAGTTCCTGTTTCAAAGTTTACAGATAGATGGCTAAGTTGTGTGCCATTTATATATTCAGAGTTCATGTAAACTGTTTAATAAACACTTTTTCTGAGCCTTGGGTATGCATTATTTACTAATAATGTAACAGACAAGAGTCTATTATTCCATAAATGCTATGGTTACCATACCTCGAGAAATTTTTCAGATTTTGTACATTTATCAGATTTTAGTCCTTAAGCACTTGTGCATGGTGGACTAATTTCTTATGCAAACTATCCCATGCATCTGTTGCCAATCCCGAAACACCATTTTAGAGTGAGTGATATAGGTTTGAGCCATTGATAGCAGATTAAAGCAGATTTTAAAGAGAAAGCACAGCGACAGAGAGAGAGAGATTAAGCAGGTGTACCTGTTCTTTGAGCAGTTTAATCTCAGTTTGTAGTGTCTTCTCCATGCTCTCCTTCTCCTGGCGTAGTGTGTCGATCTGCTGATGGAGCTCCAGGAGTCGTTTCTGTAGCAGGGTCTGTTCCAAACTTTCTGCCTCCTGAAAATAAAGCAAGAAAACTTTTTTAATAGCACCTACAGGAAATCTACAAAGCCAGAAGACTGAATAAGCAAAGTACACTACTGTTAAACATGTTGGGGCTGCTAATAATTTACTTATTTTTAACAGTACTGTATATAATGAGAGCTGCATTAACAATAATTCACACCTTCTATACCATTTTTAAATTTCGCAAAGCATTAATCCTTAAAACAGTGATATGATATTCAAAGAGTCATGTTAATAATTTACCTGTTCTGTAAGGATACCAGCTGTGTCATAGATCACACTGTTTCCTTGTCCATCAGGGTCCATAAGAACAAGAGTCTGAGTCCCATCAGATGAACTCTGGGAAGACCCCACCTCTTCCTCAGCACCCAATGGGATTCCGTTTCTCTCACTGTCTTCCTTCAAACACAGAAAGGAGAGATCGACAATAATACTTCAAGGCAAACACCAAAAAGGTTCATGAACAAAATAAAGCTTTGTGATTTTGTCTACCTTTGGCTCCACAGTAAGTAGGGTTTCCGTGCCAGTGGTCAGGATAGGCTGAGTTAAGATGGATCCAATGCTAGTGCCATCTCCACCAAGACTAACAGCCAGGCCTTCATAGGCTTTAGCATGAGCCTCCGAGCTCTCACCATAATACTGTCGGCAGTTCACATTCTAGAACAGCACAAGTGCAAACATAATCAAAAAAAATGCCACATCCAAAGTGGAAAACAGGTTTAACCCAGGGTTATCATCTTCACCTGTGTGACTTGGATCTGGAATGTGGTGTGGGGATTTCGGAAGTGTGTTTTATAGTGTTTGATGGCCTCATCCCTCCTGTTGAAACCATTTCTACAGCGGTAACAGTGCCAGTGTGCACCTTTAAACCGTTTTTCTCCTTTAATAGTGCCTACAATCTCACAATGGATACAGCAGCGAAGCACCTTCAAGCCTGTCCATAAACAATGACAGAGATTGACCACATCTCTCCAAAAGACACAAATCACATGTGAGTCTATAGGCCATTGTGCCTCACCTGCAAAGTCAATGCCTTTGTCCACATGTTTGATGCGGAAGTGAGCTCGCAGGATAACAGGATCTTGGTAAGCCTCGGCCACAGAACAGAGCGGGCAGTGCATGTGCACTCCTTTTTCCTGCCCTAAACACTTCTCGTCCTGACACAGCACAGGTGCGTATGTGTGTTCTGTTCCTCTGACACGAACCGAGGGATGGGCCTAAAGAAAATAAATGCAGACAGCTAGTGAACGAGATTATAATGAATAAGTAGCAGATTTTTAATGCGAATAATTTCCTTGGAAAACACTATTTAGGACTTGATACTAGGGGTGGCATGGTTCGGTTTGTATTGCGGTATTAGGGTCACGGTTTTCGGTTCGGTACGGATCTTGTTATTTTTTCTTTTAATCTTTAACACTCCAGAAATGTACTTCACCATATGACATATAGCTTAATTATCCACAATTTAGGATACAGTATTAAAAAGTTATACCATGTAATCATTAATAAACTGAATTGGATGCGTGTTGAACAATACTTGCATACGGTCGCAGTTCTAATGTTTTATTTCCGCTGTCATCAAAGGTAATAGAGCGCGGATCGGGCCGCATTTTTCTGTCCCAGCCCAGCCCGCGTCCGACAAAGCTGAAACCGATTTTTTTTAATACTAATGACACATACACTTTTTTTGTGTGGAAAGCCGGCTTTTATTAAGCAACTGCAGAAAGGCGTTCGGAAATGTCAACGGATGAGGGCATCAGCGCACACGGGGGAAAAGCGCCGTTAGAACACAGACGCACATTCGCGCTGATGTGACCGAGCCGAACAGAAGCCGAGCATTCTTTCTAAATAAACCGTCGGGCTCGGGTCAGATATCCATTCTCTAATAGGTAACATGAAATCCAAAATACACACCAGATTTATACGACGCTGGCGCATCCTGCGGGCAGCCTTCCTTTTCCCTTGCCATTTCTACATGTTCAGTATTGTGACCTGCAGCACTCACTCCACACACCGTAGACACCTCAATTCCTTCGCGCGAAATGGAAACACACTGACGTCACATACGGGGCACGAGGCTACATTGCGCATGTCATGAACCATCGAACCGTGCGACGGATGCATGCACCGAACCGAGACAACCGTACCGAACGGTTCGTTTTTTTTTTCATGAACCGTGCCACCCCTAATACCTTCATGCAAATCCCTCCCATTTGAAACACAGTACTTGTTCTTTTTTCACCCGTTTCTGTGCTTTAGTGAAGTGATATACAGCTGGGCGACGCATTGGGCTATTGAAGAGTGCGTGCCACATGCGCGATATAACATTTGGCAGGACAGGATAGTTTGTTTGTGTGAGAGAGGTATTATTTCATAAGTTAGGAAATGTTCCCTGTCTGTCCGTCACTACGAGTTATGTCTTGACGACCAGCTGGGGACTTCCTCGGAGCCCGGATTTGCTCTGATTAAGAGAAAAAGGCAATAAAAATTGGTCAGTGGAATTTGCATCCTGCACCACTCCCTAGTCATACGGGTATAAATAGGCAACAGGTGCAACCACTCATCAGATTTTTGCTTCAGAGCCGAGGCTGCATGATTGCCGTTTTGGTGTAATTTCTTCACTGGAAGAACGAGAGCAGAGACTGTGCATGTGGCGTGACAACGTGATCAGTGGCGTCTGTGTGCATTCGGTGATTCCCCTGGCGCTTCACACAAAAGAGCAGTTTCTGATCACGGTCGACTCGCGTCTTTTTAAAGATGCCGTACCGGCCGTGTCCTCTTGGGTGCGGTCATGGATCTGTTCATTTTTCCGATCCAGCTATTTTTTCAGTTTCAAGGTTGATATCCGATCTTAATATCAGATCGGTGCACCCCTAGTGTGCATCCAGCATGCTGAAGATGCGTTCTTGAAGGGTGTATGTGCCCATTGCGAGACAATGCCTCTGGCAGTCCTGCAATCACGCTTGTCTCTCCTCCGTGGGTCTGTAGGCGAGCTGTCGGCTGCCCCCTGCATCGATTTCTCTGCCCCAGAAAGGGAATCTGCAGCTGGCGTCGGTGGAGAGCTTCTCAATCAGGTACCCCCACGCGGACCTCTCAAGCTCTCCCTGTGCAGAGGATATCTTTTCTCGGTGTGGAGTTAGACTTGTTGAGCATCACTTACTCTGCACGCTCTCACAGAGGAGCGTGCAGAGTAAGTGATGAACTGCCTGAGTTCCTTCAGAGGCAGGAAGGTGGTGCCACTGAAGCACTTTTAGAGGCTCCTGGGGCATATGGCATCCATAGCTGCTGTCAAGCCGCTTGGATTACTCCATTTTAGACCACTTCAGCACTGGCTGCACTCCCAGGTCCCAAGATGGGCATGGCGCCGTGGGGCACTCTGGGTGACTATCACACCGGCATGTTGCCGCACATTCAATCCCTGGACAGACCTTGCTTTCCTAAGGGCCAGGATGCCCTTGGGCGCATTGGCACACAGCTGGCTGCAAGGCCTACGCAAGTGTGCCTTTCCCCTAGTGAGCCTTCTCGCAAGGTCAGGGACAAGGAGGAACAGGTCCTGCTGGTTGCGCCATTCTGGTTCACCCGGACCTGGTTTCGGAACTCTTGCTCCGTGTGACAGCCCCTCCCTGGCAATACCTCTGAGGAGGGACCTCCTGAACCTTCAAGCACTGCCTTTGGAGGAGGCAAATTCCAGCCTTGGCGTTGCTGTGTCCTGTGAGAGCCCTGCACTTATACATGGACCGCACCTGGCGCTTCATAAGCTCTGAACAACTCTTTGTCTGTTACCGAGGTCAGCAGAAAGGAAAGGCTGTCTCCAATCAGAGGTTGGCCCACTGGTTAGTGGAAGCCATCACTTTGGCATACCAGGCCCAAGGCAAGCCTTGCCCCCTGGGAGTGAGGCCACACTCCACCAGGAGTTTTGCCTTCTCCCATGCGCCTCTCTGGCAGACATCTGTAGAGCTGCGGGCTGGGCGATACTATAGTCTTTGCGTCAAGCCGGTGTCTTCCTGTCTGTTGCAGAGTGCAAGTGCCTTTTCTCCCAGGCGAGTTTCCTGTCCACAAACCCTGGTCGAGCATCCTCAAGCACCCTCGGCACTCAGACTTGGCAGAGCTGTCTGATGCCAGGCCGAGTACTGGTGTTAGCTTTGGTCCCTGCGGGTGCCAAGGTAAGCGAATTTGCGCTGGGGCATTGGGAAGTAGGGGTGGGAATCTTTTACCATCTCTCGATTCAATTCGATTCCGATTCTTGAGGCCACGATTCGATTCAAAATCGATTTTCGATTCAAAAAGATTTTCGATTAGAAATACAAAAAAAATAGAAAAACATACAGAATAATATAAGTAAAGGGGGAAAAGGAAATGAATAATAAACGTTTAATAAATTTTGTTTTATTTATCTATTCTTGCTAAATCCCACCCTCCCAACACATAAGGTGCGTTCAAGATGCACTACACTTCTTTGGCAATGAAGCAAGCGATAGACCGAGTTATTTTTTTTGCTCTCTCGGAGTTGGCAGGGAGTTTCGTGAAGCACTGCAGTGTGCTTTGGTCTGCAGCTGGCGACTGACTCTGCTCCGTGTCGCTGAGCTCCGGGTGATGCCTAGTAATAGAAGCACGCACATTTGTAGTGCTGTCGAAGTACTTGGTCTTCGTTTTGCAAAGCTTGCACACTGTGTGTGTCATGTCCAGCGCAGTGCTTCCAGGCATTCGGTAAAAACCGAAATGATGCCAAACTTTAGCTTTAAGCTCTCATCCGTATTTGCTTCCTCTGTTCTAGTGATTTGCCACGCACGCTTGCGTTTAAAAACCAACTGCATGGTGGCATATCAATACAGACCTGTAGGCTAGTTAAAATGGAGGCGAACAGCCAGCTGATTTTATTTATTTATTAAATCGATTCTTGGACATTTTAGATCGATTCTGAATCGTTGGAAATGAGCATCTAGATTTTTCTGTGAATCGATTTTTTGGCACACCCCTAGAATAAATCATTTGATTCTTTTAAAAAAAATAAAAGTAACAATGAAATTAGAGCTAGTGGTTATAGAAATCATGATTAGTATGCATTTTGGGTTAATTTAAAGAGAACTTGAGCAGCAAAATTGCTACAGGCAATCATATGGAATCCCATTTCTGCTACTGAATAAAACATAAAAAAGCATATAATTGTAAGTTTTTACCTCATAATTTGGACATTTCTTGCAAATATCTTGCAACAGAACTGCGAAAAGCGCAAAAAAGGGAACAAATATTTGTTATTTAGTGGCAAAAAAAGGCTTCAATACAGTTGGTTAAGGATTTAGATTTTTTTTTTCAGTGTTGAAACATGTCTCTCTAATTCTTTGTGATTTAGAATCTATACAAGACACCGGCTTTTAAACTCAAATATTTCCTCAAAGCAGTGTGGAGCGCAAAACCCACGTTGCACAGAGACCAAAAAGAGACACACTCAGAACCTTAGACAACCATGTGAATGAAACATCTGGAACCAAACTGGAAGACGAAAGCTGGAGAAGAATGCAGGGGACTGAACGCAGCACATAATAAAAGACACAGGATGAAATTGTGAAACATGGGCTGGGAACAGAAAATTGGCAGAGGAGGTTGACAGGTCTATGGCAAAGGAAGAGAGGAGATAGAGGTCAAGTAAGCAGAGTGAGAGGAAAGTGTGAACAAGAGAGGGAGGGAAGAAAAACATGCAGAGAAGGGCAGGATTGGTAGAGGTGATGGGATGCAGATAACAACCTTTGTGAGGAGGACACAGATGTTTCAGGATGAAAAATAAGATGACCTTGTTGGTTTTTATAGGCAGATACTCCGTCCTGGCCACACACATCTGTATTAATACACCTCAGATGATGAAGGACAAAAACAAGGAAATGCAGAAAGAGGACTGTATTGATTGGATGAGAGTGAGTGGGTGACAATAAAAAGTACTTAGCAAATGCATGCTTTATCGCAGATGTTTCTCCTAAGACTCTTTAGCAGAAATAAAAAAGGCTGGTGCTGTTAATTAACTGGTATATTTCATCAAGATTGCACAGGTTTTCTAATTAAGGACCTAACATATAATGATGGCCACTCTTTTATAAACTACATATGAATACACAGAGCTCATCAAATATGGTAAACAAAAAAGCTTGAATGTTCATGCGATGTGCTACAACAAATGTGACAAATGCACATGGTTCATTATTTTAATTGATTTACATTTTTAATTCATGATCTTTTTGGATCTTCTACCTGGACTCTCAAAATATATTTAATAAAAAAAAATCTCAATTTGTGTTTACCCAAAGTCTTATGGGGTTTGATATAACATGTCGGTAAGCAAATGATAACAGAGGTGTAATTTTCAGGTTTAATTTTTAATTTTCAGAACTAGCCCTTTAAATTAAGAACTGATCATTGCAAGTTGTAAAAATACATTGTACACTCTCAGAAATAAAGGTACAAAAGTTGTCAATGGGGCGGTACCTTTTCAAAAGGTAAATGTTTATTTTGGTAGCTTAAAGTAACATATTAGTATTTGATATTAATATTAGTACTTGATATTTAATATTAATATTTGAACCTAATAGGTACAAAAGCGTACATTTTTTTTAAAAAAGGTACCATTCCAGCGGCAGCTTTTGAACTTTTATTTCTTGTGTATAAACACTTTTACAAAACGTAATCTTACATATTCACATTTATTTATTTATTTTTCTGCCAGCTTGTTTCCAACATACTCTGATGCCCATTTTTTGTTTGTACAAATTACAGTGTTGGGCTGTGTGTGATACTTCAAACTTATTGCGCTTTGATGATAATTAAAGGTGCTAAAAGTGATTTTTTCTTTTTTCTTTTCTCCCTATCAACTGTAACTACTTCATTAACTACATTTTCACATTTTGAAAAAAAACGCACATAGTGTTTAACCATGCGACTCCGCTACGCTTATGATATATGCGTGATTGCTATGATTTCGAAGCAATTACTAGGATATTTCTGGGTGGTTGCTTGGGAGTTCTTCTCGATTTCTTACTGGCCTAAACAAACCCAAGCCTCTGATATTCAGAATTAAACTTTAAGATTTCCTGCAACACCTGTGAGGAATTTTCTTAAAATAAATTTGATCTACAATGCACAGATTCTCTCAAGATTTCTCAATACAAGACATACTCAGTTTGTGTTTAGTTGTGCCCTGAAGGAGTCATTGGTCTGTTGGGTGTTGCTGTGCTCCATGAAAGGGTATGTAGTTGGGAGAGAAGCCTGGGCAATTGAATTTGTCTGTGGTAAATATCGTGAGATTGGATTTATGCATAGCGGGTCATCAGAGGCAGAGAGAGAGAGACAGGGAGAGAGAGAAGATAATGGGGATGGAGCAGAAAGGTGATGGGCGTCAGGAGTGCTGGAACAGGGAAAAGAAGAACAGGCAATTTGAGGAGCTTGACGGCATTTGCGTTTAAATAGGGCACATACTGAGTCCAAAAGAGGGTGGATCGTCCAGTCACAAACAATTTAAATAGGATTCTGGCATTACAGAAGAATGAGGTTATTCTGCTGTGAACTTCTGGATTTCCCTCAGTCACATATCAGTGATTGAATATGCAAAAATGCTCCTCAAAGCAGCAGCAGCAGAGAGAATGGGAATAGAGATTTTAAGGACTATGTGTTGTTGTAATGCCTGTTTTAATAAACACAACAATAAGAATCACCATGTGTTTACATCTCAGCATTACCATACAGTACAAATATCCTTTGTTTATTATTTATTTCTTTCAGCTTTTTAAAAGTTTTTTTTTTAAGTTCTTAGTCTTGTGTTTTCTTAGTTCTTTATTCTTTTTGCTTTATTTTTTCTTCTGTTAATGCATGGCATTCCTTACTTTTTTCTAATATTTGTTCACTTGTTTGTGTTTTTCTTTCTTTCTTTGTTTGCTCTTTCTGATATTTGTTTGTTCTTTTTGTTTGTGTTTGCATCAGTTTGCATTTTAAATGAGTTATAATTTTGTTTTGAATAAGTCTAGTTTTCCTTTTTATTAGTTTGTTCTTTTTTGAATTAGTTCATATTGATTTTTTTATTTGTTTGCTTTTATATTATTGCTTATCATCTGCACAGTTTTGCCACTTTTTGTTTTCTTTTAAAATATGTTCATTCATTCTTTAGTTTCCTTGTGCACTTGTTTCCTTTAATTTCGCCTTGTCAAATTTTTGAAGTATTGATTAATGTAATTGTTAGTGTTTTATATACAGGTTTTCTAAACATCGTCAACGTTTTTTTGTTTGCTTTATCTTTTCTTTGTATATTCATTAGCTCTTCTTTCATTTTTTATAGAGCTATTTGTCTCAGGATGTAGAGGAGCTGCTGTCCTGCTGAGATTGCCATTAATTTGATCATGTTCCTAAAGACCTCGATATGACCATCTTCAGATTAGTAACTGAACTCTGCAGGTCAGTGGAGCTAAAGAACACCAAGTTTGCAATTTCTTATAGTTTAATTGTTTTTTTTTTCATTTCTTTCATTTTTTGATTCATTTTCTATTCCGGTACAAACACGAACACACACTGACACATCAATGCACATGAATACACACAGCGATTCGTGTATGTGTGGGATCAGGATCGATTTGTTATGAATCCCTTTATCACACAAATGCAAAAGAACATGTTGTGCAAGCTAACAAGTTATATAAGATCTAAACCCATAGAACTCACAAAACCGACTATAAACTGAGCCACAGTTTACCTCTAAAGCATGCTTCCTTTCTAAATGCCTTCCTCTAATCATTGAGACATGCAGCTCTGTGATTCGAGTGTGACTTGATTGTGGGTGTTGGACCTTGTTGTAAAGACGGGTAAGATTGCCAATTGGCAGTGTGTGCTGTACTTAAGACTAGTGCTGGTTGGATCCTTAAGGGGATATTGAACACAAGCTGCAGACTCAGAGCAAACGAAACACAGCTTATTAATGAGCTCAGGCAGACGAAAGACAGAAAGAGAGAGCGAGATGACGAAAAAAGACACTGGAGAAACGACAGGCATTTCTTTTTCCCCATTAGTGTCCTGTTTGCTTTTTTTAAACAAACTCACTTTGACAGAAATCTCATTTTGGAGCTGAATGAGACACCTGCGATCTAAAGAATAAGACACCTGGGGGAGCAGAACATCTCAGTGCGGCTCAATCTGAGGCACTAATAAACTAAAAAAAAAAGTTGATCAAAGTGGCCGCATTGAGTACTGACTAAAGTGGAGGGAACGGGGAAAAAGATGCATTCCTAAGACATTTAATGAGCAGTTCAGCTGAGAAGCATTCACAATAAATGTCCAAACACATACTTGTGCTGATCTTTTTTGCACAGCGCCTCGCTGAAACATGAGTAATGGAGATCCATTGAGTGGTTTGTGCTGTGAATCATGAGTTGTTACACCTGCATTCTCACTGCAGAATGATGCACACAAGCTGTATACTTACTAATCACAACTGTGATATTAAAGAGAACTGTGTTTTTTACAGTGAGTAAATGTGTGGACAAGCTGTCGAATGTGACTTTTAGCTTCAGGCACAGGCACTATGCCTGTAGGTCGCCCACAGTCCATTCACTCCCTGTCTGATTCATACTGCTCACAGAACAAGAAAGGACTCAATGTAGCAAGCTCTAATCGTATTGATCTTATGCAAATTACAGGTGTGAGAGTACACTGGGTACAGAATTCTTATCAGTCCACATGGACAAAAGGAGGATTAAACGATCACTGGATCATTTACTTCATGCAAGGTAGAATTGCTGATTCATAATGCACATTGAATTTACACATTTTCATATAAGCATGTTTCCTCAGAACGGATTTTAATTGGATCTTCCCCTGTGCTAAATTCAAATGCTAATATTATACCAGGCTATAATATTTTCTGTTAAACACACTCTTCATGGTAAACAGCATTCTCAAAAAATTCACAAACATCTGTATATTTAGTAGGAAACATAGTTCCATTCTAGAAAGCAATGTTTTAGCTACAGTATATATACAGTATATATAGCTGCAGTATATATACTGTATACAGTAATAACCGATGAGTAAATACCCTCAAAGTTAAGGGTCAGGTTGGTGGCATTAAATCTGTGAAAGATACTCACTAATAGAGGATTGACTAAATATGAAGAGATTATAAACTAGATATTAAACAAAAAAAGTAAATAAACAAAATAAACAAAACAAATAAAAAAAATAGCAACACTTTACAATAAGGTGTTATTTATTAAAATTAGTTCATGTATTAATTAACATGAACAAACAAAGAATACATTAATTAGAGTATTTATTCATCTTTGTTAATGTTAGTTAATTAAAAATACAATTTGCTCATTGTTAGTTCATGTTAGTCACAGTGCAGTTTCTAATGTTAACAAACACAGCTTGTGATTTTAGTTCATGACAACTAATTTTGTTAACTAATGCTAACTAATAAACCGTATTGTAAAGTTTTACGGAAAAGCAAAGCACAGCAAAACAAAATGCAATAAAAACAAAAAAACAAACAAAAAACAAGTCAAAGCAAAACAATGCAAAAAACAAAACAAATCAAAGCAAAACATATAAAAAAAATCAAAGCACAGCAAAACAAAACAAAAAACAATAAGAAAACAAAGCAACACATAAACCACACAAGGGAAATCAAAGCAAAATAAAACAAAATTAAATTAATTAATTAAGTTAATTAAATTAAAAAAAGTTGTTGGTGACATTATATGCTCATCTCTTCCTGCTCAGACTTTTATCAGAAAAATCTGGCTATGGGAGACTATAGTTGACTTTAAGCAGAACTGACCATAGTATGTGCGATTCCACATCCTCTTATTGATTACGTCCCCTGGGGGCCTCGTACCCGACTGATCCAGAGTCTCGTTTAGGGCATGAGAATACAGCATGACTCCATCGTGGAAAGAGCCAGAAATCAGATTCATCTGGAAGAGAAAAGTTGCAAAAATTACACACTAGAATTAAATCTCTAAAAGACTGGGGTTTAAATTCCATTACTTTTATTAGATTACCAGCTCTCTAGAGACCAAAGTGAAAGTATTTCTGAAAGAAACTTGACAGCGTCGCAAGACTGTAATTCGATGAGCCACACGAGACTGTGTGCTGAGAAAAATGGCTGGGTTCCTAATGCTGTCCGTCATTTTCCTGTGACTCGACTCACCTCTGCTTGCCTGGTTAATATCACACATTCCTCCTAAATTGTGTTGAAATACATTCTGTTTTTTTAACAAACAGAGTATTTGTTTTGGATTCAAGATAAATTCTAATTCAGTGATAGGGAGCTGGTCAGTGAGAACTATTTTAAACGTGAGTTTTTTTACGTCATTTTTATATAAATGGTAATGTTTTCTGTTCTGTTGTTATGTGGTATTTATAGCTGAATATAAAAACATCAGATGTAGCATGTCACATTGCCCTCATGAGGTGAAATTTGCTAAATTATTGTTTTGTACCTCAAAATATTTTTGGTACAGCTATGTTTTGGTACTGGTAAACTACACAAGACTAGATTCAAACCTTCATCGCTGTGAACCCAACCTCTGTTACATATCAACAACATGCACACCAACTTCCCATAACCCTGAGAAGACAAACACACCCGAGAGAAGGCACGAAGGACACTAAATTACACTATGGCATGCTTTATTACCCCTACATGACATTCAGCAATGATTATAACCACCCCACATGTGTGAGAATGTTGTGAGAGGATGGAATGGTTTCTGTACTGCTGTTTCCCAGCAGTCTTTGGGGATAAGGGGTTTCACTGGGTAAACGTACATATTTCAGCTGCTGTGATGTTGGTATGTGAACATGTGCATGAGAGACGGTTTAGAAAGCTCAGACTGACATGCGATTATTCAAACTGTGTGTCTGCTAGTATATCATTTATCATTCTATTTGTTTGAATAAGACTCTGATCCTGCCCATGATCAGCATATAAAATGTATGCAATGTATGTACACAGATAAGCTGTTTACAATTTGATCTGTACATAAATAAAATGTGTACTGTATATATGTTATACTTAACCTGTCCTCCAACTAATACGCCTGTATAGGTCGTTTGTACAATATCGGTGAAATACTCCCATCAAAGCGCATACTGCAATTGCCTCCTATAAGACACAGGACTTTCGCATATTAATATTTAACACTATTCTTTCGGCTGTGTGATTCAAGTTTGGTGTAGGTCAGTTTGTAGAGAGATGCGTTATAAGAGGTGACTTGATCATGCAGTTATGTGTTTGATCCCAGAGAACGTTGGGAAAACACACGAGGGTGTGTACTTAATGACAATTTTCATTTTGGGTGAATTATACCTTTAAATTATAACTTAATAATAAGTAATAATAACACTGCTCAACCGTTATAATTCTGCTCAGGGTTACCAGTATACACCTGCAACTCAAATATTTTGCAATAAATTCTTCCAAGACCTAACTTAACGTAATGAAACAGTTAAGTCCTTTTAAACATTTAAGAGAAAGTGGTAACACTTCAGATTAGGGGGTCAGAATAATGCATTAGTTAAGCATTAATTAATGGTTAGTTCGTTCACAATTAAGCATTAGTTGAGCAAAAACACACTAGTAATTAATTATTAACTTTACATTTTAAGGGTTCGAATTATGCATTAGTTAAGCACAAATAAACTAGTAATTTATAATTAACAATTATGCATCAGTTAAGCATGAACAGGTGTATAACTTCTGGTTATCTGTTCATATAGTAAGGGCATATTATCCATTATTTACAATTCATTAGTCATTTTAAAGACTATAAACAAAAAGACTATTTGACCCCCTGTTCTAAATCTACATTATGAGTGATATTCAAGTTTATTGATTAGGAAAAGCTAAAAATTAAGGCTAAACTGCGAATAGAGTGCTAATAAATGGAATTTGACCCCCTATTCTAAAGTGAAACTTAAATCCATATTAATTATGGCACCTATTGAGTA
>JAUCMT010000051.1:2943000-2963348 GCA_032357475.1 Enteromius thamalakanensis
GACACCTCAATTCCTTCGCGCGAAATGGAAAACACTGACGTCACATACGGGGCACGAGGCTACATTGCGCATGTCATGAACCGTCGAACCGAGCGACGCATGCATGCACCGAACCGAGACAACCGTACCGAACGGTTCGTTTTTTTTTTCCATGAACCGTGCCACCCCTACAAACACTTTTTTTTGTTTTAAAATACAAAAGCATTTTATTTTGTTTTAACTGGGACAAATCTGTGACTCAAGAGTGCTCTTGTGAGGGCACATCTGGCGTTCATGACCATTACTGTAAGAGTTAAAGAGGAATCTGTTAAGGCTGCAGAAAAACATCTAGTGAGTGATGTGAAACAGGTTCAATTACTTCAAAAATAATCCTTTCAGATAAACTGTCCAAGAGTTACTCCTTTTATACAATTCTGCTGCAGGGCCACTAAATCTATCAAGGCAGTATTAAAGTTCATTGAAATACGTAACTCAAATTCACTTTGGTGAACCCCATCTATTTTAAATCCTAGAAAGAGTTTTGCTCTGAGCTAAACAGAAGCAAATGTATAGTAGGATCCTATATATCTTATATAATTTATATCCTAGTATGTATTTTGGTCTGATGATAAAAGCTGCAGATGTACAGCAGGGTCACCAAACCTGACAAGAAAGCACTAGATTTAATTGACATATGTTACTTCACACACAAACGTTATAAATGGTTAATTTAGACATTTATACAAAATGTGTTTACGCATTATAATTTGAATTGCAGATGTTTCACACCTGGACATTTTGTTTTTAGATGTATATCTTCAATCTTTAAGAGCCCCTTGTGGTAAACATAAGCATTGCCGCTGAAAACCAATGAAACTTACGTTTAACATTTTGAGAAATTATTACCACCGCAAGTTTTCATTTGCTAAATTTTTCATTTAACGTAACTTACATGATGAAGATAAATTACATTTGCTTAAGTGGGCCTAAAGCATCACTAACAACTGTATTTACATGTAACGCTATTCCACAAGGCCTGCAACTAGCTCAAAAAATAAAATAATGTAGTCGTTATAAAACCATATTTAATAATATTACATTAATTATGAAAATCTTGATTACTGCACTGAATCACGTTGGCTCAAAAAGTTAAAACCTGCGAGAAGCTTTTGCTCACTTCATCAAGCTAACAACTTTAGCAAGCTAACACACAGCTTTTCACTTTTAACCTTGCACTCACCACAAACGCGGACATGCTTTTGATAAGATATAGAAATCCAATTTAAATTCCGATATCCCCCAGCGTTTGTCGTAATCTTTAGCCTATGAAACATCCCATTTCAGAGCGCTCGTGTGTGGTTCGTCATCGGTGTGTACACACGTTCACCTGCGAGTTTCCAGTCACACAACACCGATGAACGCAACGACGAGTTGTCAGTCTTAGAGTTCAACGTAAATCAATTTCATTGGCCTCCAGCAGTTTTGGTGGAATTCTAAACCAATCAACACGTTAAGCGATGAATAAGGGATGTCGGCGCCACCACAACGAAGGCTGCACGTACACTCGTAAAAAATTAAAACATCTAGTATATAAACTATCTACAACTCTTTAAATCGGTGATAAGCTTCAGACGCGTTAATGTTTTATATTAATTACTGTTTGTGTCTATTTATCTTTTTTTTAATGAATTATTAGATTATAGGCACGGATATTTTTGTTTTAAAAATTGCTTTTAAGATATTTGTCTTTAGGTAAATGTTTTGCTGAAGCAATGTTATATTTTGTTATGTCCAATGTATCTAAAAATGTAATTCTACAAACCTCTAATAGGGATCTACAAGTGCGTTACGAACAAGATGTATGTAGCTAGTGGTAGAGCGCATGCTTTGCATTTACTGGCCAGCCGCGGAGAAGTGTAGAGCGCTGATTAGCCAATAGGGACGAAGGGAGGCGGGACGAGTAAAATACACAACATTAGAGGTTCAAATCCCGCCTCGACCACAAATAACATAACATGAATTTGAGTTCCCTTTTCGTCTAGATACACTTTAAGTTCGGTTAGCATGTAATAAGGGACCTTGGTGCATAAAGATTAGATAAATCTTGCAATAATTGTTCTTGTGTACACTGTAAAAAATATCTGTGATTTTAATAGTAAAAAACTGTAAAAAAGCTACGGATAAAAACTGTTAAATGGTTAACGGTTAATTACTGTATAATCTACAGGGAAAAACGTAAACTGATATTCCCAGAATTCCCTGTATTGCATTTCAAGTTTTTATTTAATTTGATGTTTTTTCTTTGAAATAACTTATGGTATGTTTATTAGGGTTGTGTGTCACTTGTAATGTTGTTAAATTAATGTTTACTGCATATTTCAGTTTGATAAGTCTCATTATGATAGTGTTTAGTGTTTGTGTGAATGACACTGAGCTCATATTTAAAATCTGCTTGTGATGGGCTTTAGTTCATCATGTGATTTTCTCATCATCACCAGGTATTTGGTGCTTATCAGTGTACTTTAAAGCTACAAAACAGATTTCAGTACTGTAATAGCTTGGTATATTAACGTTGTATCACAAATGAAAAAGAGTATTTAACTGTAAATTTAACTCCAAACCAAAAAACTTAAAATGTTTTCAAAATGTTATTATTAAAATGTTACCATATTTTAGGGTCACATTCCGGCAACCACAGCTGACAGTTTTTTTGTACCGTAAATTTTAAGATTTTTTTTTTTAAAGTGTAGGTTTTACAAAATGTGCAAGGATCTTAATAAACATTTACATTACAATAGGTTACAGCATAGTTATCTTTAAAATAGAAAAAAGTGAATGTGAATATTTGAAAAGAACAGTTTGATTATGTTTTAGATTTTTATTCTTAAAGAAACATTCAGTTTGTATTACTATGTACAGAAAACCCATATATATAGCCTATATATATATATATATATGAAATAAAACTAATACAAAACAAAAAAAGCTTTTCATTTTGTTTATATAAATTGTTTATATATATATGAATTATATTTAATAAAAGTTATTACTATATAGTACTAACCAATATATATAATAATATTATTATACATAAAATAATTGTAGATTACACAACAACAAATATAATAAATTGTAAACATGTGGAGAACACAGGAAAAAAAAAGTTTTCCATTAAATAATCTAAACAAAATAAAATATCAATAAAGTGTAATATCAATTTAAACATTTAAAATAAATGAACTATTTTAATAAATAAAAAACAAAAACTTATAAGACACACTAAAATACAGTGCAAAAAAAGACCAATACTTCTGTTATTTTAATGAATAAATGAGAATTAATAAAACAACTTAAATGTATAGATTCAACAACAACAACAATAAAATCTAAAGTTGTGAAGAACACAGAAACAAACAGTCAAAAGTTTTTGAACGGTAAGAAAAAAAAACTTCTATGCACCCAGACTGAATTTATCTAATACAAAATACAGCAAAAGCCATGATACTGTGAAATGTTTTTATTTAAAAAAACAATGATCAAATAATGATTTCTGTTTGAATATATTTAAAAATTTAATTTATTGCTGTATAAATTGCTTCAGTCTTATGATCTTTTAGAGATCATTGCTTTTCAAGAAACATAAATATTCAAAATAAAAATTACTGTTATTATTTTTATTATCAATAATTTTAAACAATTGAATTTTTTTTTCTTGATTTTTTGATAAAAAGGAAATTAATCAGATTAATCAGATAAATTAGAAATAAATCATTTATGTGCCAAGAAATCAACGCGTGGCCAAAAGCATATTGAATCCGTAAAGCGCTATCATAGAGAATAAACGGGAAAGTTAAGGGAAGTTAAGCCTAACTGTATGAGGCCCTGTCCCTGGCATCTCCACGTTTCATCACAACCACAAAACTCGATTATATCATATGCATGCATATGATTTACATCTATCTAAAATAGACTGACACGCCAAAAAGTACAGAAGAAGGTAATACATGAATGATCAATTTATTGATTTGTTTCTTGCAATTGTCTTACTAACCACAAGAGGTCTGTCTCTCACGTTGATCATTTTATTGCATGTAAATCAACTGGGCAGTAGGATGTGTAGATGAAGCAAGCATTAAAACAGCTGCCACAGTGTCAAAAAGCGGTTTGTGTAATTGTGATATACACAACATGATTCCTCTTGTTTACTCCACTCTTCATCTGGCATCTGTCAGCAAAGGCTACATGTAAGCACATTAAAAGAAAGCATAAATTAAACCTGTTCAGCACCTAACATTAGGTTCAGCACCTACTGTTAATTTTTAATGTTTTGAATATATATATATATATATATATATATTATAACTGTCAATCGATTAATCTCACATCCAAAATAAAGGTTTTTGTTTACAAAGTACATGAGTGTGTAGTGTATTTTTATTATGTATATATATATATAAATACAAACACATGCATGTATTTAAGAAAAATGCTATGTTATAATATAATATAAAAATATAAATGTACATGTAAATATTTTCAATGTAACTATATATATATATATATATATATATATATATATTTAATTAATTTATTTATTTATTCATTTATTTATTTTTTGATCAATTTAACTTGCTGAATAAAAGTTTTGAGTAAAAATAAACCTTCCTAATCCCAATCTTTTAAACAGTAGTGTTTATTCCTGTGGATGTCATCCTACTTACTCTGTCAGCTTCATTCTCAGACTCTGGATTCTTCCATGCCTGACTGGACAGAAGCTTTAACACTAACAATCCGAAAATAACAACTCCAATGCCTAATGAGTTTGCAAACAGAGCTTCAGCAGGCAGCGCCGTATATGGTTCGGTATTGCTTCCATTTCTCCCATTTCTGCCGAGACACAATCAGTTAGAAACACCGAAACAGCTACAAACATCTGAGCCATTATAAAAACAGAGCATTAGAGAATAGTTTCACAAATAAAATAAGATCCTCCTACTCAGCTAATTAAAAGAGAAAACATTATAATCTATCTGAATAGGATAAATCACAGCCACTTCTTGCAGCTACAGGGCTGTTATAGTAGGATTGTCACTCACAGTGTCAGCAGTAGTTTCTCATTGATCCCAGAAAGGCTGGTGATGAGACTCAGGATGAAGATGGCAATGCCCATCCACATGTGAAGAGGTTTCAGACGGGCTCTAAAAGCCAAAGGGGTCCAGGGCAACAAGAAAGCACAAAAACCTACAAACCACTTATTCAATCAGAGGAGAAAGGCACAGGAGACCATGTCAAGCATCATTTCTTTCACATTTGATGGAGCTGAACATACTCGTGGAGCTTTACTAAGCATTAAGCAATGAAAATACTGTGACATTTCAATCAGGCTTGACCATGTATACTGTACCTGCAAAGTGAATAGGGCCACTGTGGAGATCCCAGTCCAGCTGTGTAGTGAATACAGATGAGGGATGTTGTTGGCAGTGTGAAAATCAAAGGCAGCACACACTCCCAGCACAGACAGCACCAAGGCCACAAACAACAGCCCTGCATGGGCCAACTTACACCACCACCTGCTCCAGGTGAGAGGAACACGGTACAGGACTACGGCTGAGAGACAGAGAGAGCAGGATAAAGAGAAAAAGAGACAACTAAAAATACATATTTCACAGTGGTACATGGTACAAACACTGGTAACACACTTAAACACATTTTTTTTAGTATTTATCATTTAATTATTTATTATTGGTCAAATGTGACAATAAACATTTATAATGTAAAAAATACATTTAGCCAAATAAACGCTGTTCTTTAAATGTTTCTATTAATCAAAAATGCAAACACACACACCCATATACTGTATATATATATATATATATATATATATATACATTATCCAGTACATCCAGTATCATGAAAAAATGAGCACCAGGATCTAAAGGATCATGTGAAGACTGCAGTAATGATGCTGAAAATTCAGTACTTGTATTTAATTTTAAATTCTTTTGTAGTAATATTTGGCAACATATCCGTCATTGCTCAACTACATCTTATTGACCTCAAGTAGTGTAGTGACATTGTAGTGTATATAGTAAGAAATATGAAAATGGTCATCTCTCTCATGTTAAATTAAAGTATTACCATCTGATTAAGGTAATAGTTTATCTTTTTTCATATGTGATTCTTTATTCTAAGTTTTAAAACGGCTAAAATAATAAAAAAATTTCTTAAATTCTGTATCTCATCTCTACATCTGTACTCCATAAACAAAGCTCCCTCACTATTCATATTGCAGATTAACTGCGCCATACGCAGCTTGAAAGACTGTCCATTAGAGACCAGCACAGCTGTTTGTGTTAAATCGCATCTACCTGACAGTTTGTCGCTAAATTTAGAGGAAAATATTACTTACACACTTCAGATACACTTAGCATGCACTGGCAGATCAATCAGGTTCAAGACATTTGTGATTCTTTCTTATAACACTACACTGGAAAAAATGCTTTTCTTATATATATTTTTTTGTCTTGTTTCCAGCCAAAATATCTAGAAATTCTAAAATAAAGTTAAGGTGTTCTATTTTTTTCGTCTTGTTTTCAGAAAATAAATAAATAAAATAAATAAAGTCAAAATTAACTTAGAACAATCAAAAGAATCTGCCAATGGGGTAATTGTTTAATGAAAACAATATTATATTCTCTAAAAGCATTTTTTGTAGTGTATTTGTGATAGAGCAAGACTCTAAACATGAGAAGAAAAGAGTCTGACAAGTTAAAAATAAGACAAAGAAGGTGTTTATACACACAACACACAGAGCGTCTCACCATTTCCATATAGCACCACGAGACTCGTCACCATGAGGACCGGGTGCCAGTTAAACTGCAGAAAAGATCCATCCCAGGCAAATCCTCCTCTCCAGGTCCCACTCCACAGACACACGAACATCACACACAAAACCCCCAGCCACACGCTCAGCAGATAGACGGACACAGGAAAACGCATCTAAAACATAGATTTCAGAGAAAGACATATATCTTCAATATTTCAATAGTTCTTTATATCTAAGGTTTTCTTCTACAAGAGCTTTCAATTCTTCAGCTGACAATACCTTTCTTTTTATGTTCAAGCGTGCACAAAATATCTTCCGTTTCTTTCTGTGACTTTCTTTTATGCATCCAGCCCCAGCCTTTTGAGAGATGTTATGCAAGTCATGGTCATGCTATAAAATTATTTTGTTGTGCTTCTCTTAAGTGTCATAACCATAATGGTGTCTCATAGTGATTTTGCTCATAAACTGTTTTAAACAGGCTAATCTGATTCCTATATTTCTGGTTTATACCTATAACAAAGGCTTTCTTGAACATACAAAGGTTTATAAATGTGAATATATATAGATATATATATATATATGTATTTTTTATTCAAAAGCTAATGTTACAGTAATGTCTCTGACATCAGTACTGAGCAATTGCTTTATACTGCACCACAAAGGCATTTGTGTCACATGTAGAGTGTCTTCGAAATCTTTGGCATGCTTGATCTTATTTCACGTAAGCTGTTGTTAGAGCAGACAGAATGCAAATACAACATGATATGTCTTTTAAAATGCCAGTAAGAGCTGACTTACTCTTACGCAACCTTTATCTAAATGGCACGTTTCTCCACACTGGGCAGGAGACATGACTTAAACAGATGGCATTATCAGCTAATGACCTAAAGAATTTAAAGTGGAGATGGATTTTAAAATCATAATAAAGTACAATGTCTTTAAAAGTACTGGGTGGCCTTCATTTGCCAGTCACTTACTTACATTTGCATGAAATCAACCCACATGAAGGAAAGATAGTGTGCTTACTTATAGTGTGCCATTTTCTCACTTTAGAGAAACTGTTAGTCTGCCAGAAGTCATGTGGTGTATTTTCATGGTCATGTAATGTTCTTGCTGCTTTTGAAAACACAAGATGCACAAAGAGCTATTGTTCAGCTATATTTATTGACTCTTTCTGAAAAGAAATGCTGCTGGTGCATTTATCAAAGAAATATTAAACTTAAAGGAAAAATGCAACAAAGTAAGATAGGATGACTGTCACATAGTGAGGTAAAGAAACAGAAATCCTTTTTCTATAAAGTTGAATTTCTACATTTGCAGTTCTTCCAGTTTCACATGTAGCTTTGAAAGCTGCTTGTTTTTCAATAGACATTTAACTTGGGTTTATCGTAAATAGTGTGTATTTAAAATTTGAAAAAGTTCATAGTCTCTAACCCTAACTCATATATCGTATATTAAAATTGAAGCTGTACACGGTAAAGGCATACAGAGACAGACGTGCTTAATACAGAGTTCCTTATTATCCTCATCTTCAATGAACAGTGAAATATACTGCTCCTTTTCCCAAGGAAGCCTACCAATGTCAGAAGTTAGAATACGGTAGCTTGGGACGTCCGGCCGGAAGCAGAACTTCTTCATGGCAGAATGTGGCAGCAGGGTGTCCATCGTGCCTTGGCCGTTGTATTTTGTAATGAAGGCTTCAATGTCCAACTTCTCTTGGCTTATAAATGCTCGTACATTCCTGCTGCTCCTGTTTATCACATCTGTTTTAGCGTTTTCATTGCCCATTTTCTGCAATATTCCTAATGATGGTAGAAAACAAAATGTGTAATGCGCACAACAAATATAACAGCATCAGTTGTACAGGGTTTTAGAACTGAACAGAGAATGCCTTTTGCAGGATTGCAGTTTAAATTGAAACGAAAGTAGAACAAAATTAGTTGGAAATTAAAACTATTTGAATGTCAACTCGTAGAAGCATTTTGTGCTGAAAAACAAATTAGAAACGTGACATTGTAGGTCTAACAAAGGTTAAAAGTACATTAACTAATGAATTGTACAAGTTAAGGTTGTAAAACACAATATAAAAACCATTATATAAGGCCTAAAAGTCATTGTTGACTTAGCAGTGGACTTCCTGTTACCCAACCATCACTGTAAGGAGCGAGAAACAAGTATGTCATAGGATGGACCCCTTCTGTGACCACTGCTGATGAAGGTCTGACCTCCATCTGTGAGATAGATTGGCTTCCATTCTTTGACATCCTCCTGGCTACAACCCAAGTGTATGCTTTGATTATATCCATCACTTTCTCTTTGTTATTTGTCCTCAGACTGCCCACTTTCCTCTCTGATCTTCTTATAAGCGATATTTAACTCTGATTGCAAAGCAAAGGGTACCTCTAAAATGAAAGGGAGTTCTTTCTTTTGTGCTGTCGTCGCCTTCGTCACAAACTGCAATGCAACAATGCACCTCTGATATGGTGTTCATATAGCAATTATTAAAAGAACCAAATCTAACAGAATAACATTATTCCTACCTCCGCAGGTACAGAGTTTCAGCTGCGCTTTGTGTGCTGGCTGTAGGTCAGATATTAAGTGTCAGAGCCCTTGGAGACTTTGAATACAGACTGTCGGCACTCTTTCATAATCACATGCAAATGTCAATGCACACTTTATACTGTCATATTCCTGGAAGGACCTTTCATTTCTGAAAGAACATAAAGATAGCGCTGCCCTAGGCTTCCACTGTGCATCACAGCACATTTTTACCTTTATCCTAAGTGATCTACAGTCCATTCAATGTATGCAGTTTGTAAGCATTCTGTGAAAAGTTCTTTTTTTATGTTATTTTTTTGTTATCTAAGCAAGCCAGAGATGTTGTCAATAGTGCTTTGTTGCTTTTTAACAAACGCAACATGTCATTTTAGACCTGGAATACAGGGCATTCACATTTTTATTAATTTGTAATGTTCTCTATGGTCCACTTTTAATGTTATCATGGTCCTTTTGTATTTGCATGAAAAAAACATCATAATTTAGATGCAATATGCTATTTTTTCTATTCTATTGTGTCCCTCTTCGTCTGATCATTCTGTTTAAATTGGTGTGGAAGATTGCAGACTCAAAATTAGATTAACCACTATATGGTTAGATGACAGTTTGAAGTTTTCATAGACGGACACTAGGGTGTTCCTTTTTTAAGAAATTAAAAATTTTTGTAGCTCTCGCCCCTAGCCTGGCTTCCGCGACTATAAAGCTCATAGGAGCTTAGTCTGGCCAGGCTACCTTACTACCCGCCTTCTGGGAGGCGGGCTTAACCTGTGTCCATCCGATGCCTCTGTATACTACTGGATGAATCTACAACTAATCAGACCACTCATTCCGATCATTCCGGAACTGGAAGACACCGAAACCAATTGTAGCTAGCTTCATTAAAGCAGAAGGAAAATGTCCTTACAGCTTGTTTCTCATTGGTTCCCACTTTTTTGGGAATCTAAAATGCTCTAAAACGGCAGCTTGGGCGGACTAACTTTGCTTGCGAAATGAATGTAGTGTCAAAGGAAGTATGGGCGGGCCCAGGCTATCTCGACCCTTCATTCAAGTCTACTTAGTGATAAAATATTTTAAGCGGGAAAAAAAATCCCTGTATTCTGACAATGTTTAGAGTATGCTCAAACACTGACAGAAAACTACAAAACTACAAAAATGTAATAACTTTAAAACCATAGTCTACATTGTCCTGCTGAACACCACCATCAGCAAAAAACAAAAAAGTAATTTAAAAGACCTGACTGATTTTGACAAGAGCTAAATAGTTATGGAAGACTAAAATTGTCAAAGTAAAATTTTGTGGGCTGTTCTGTGGTATGCAGTGGTTAGTCCCTACCAAAAGTGCACAACCCATGAACCAGCAGGAAGGCTATGGACACCAGAAAACACCATTGCAATGAAAGGTGTATGCGATCTGCAACAATCTTTTGGCAAGTAGTAAGTTGTCAATAACATTCACTTAAATGGCAAATCCCAAGTTTCCCAGCACAGCATTGCCTAATACTGCCTCTGCAGGCCTGTCTTCTACTCATTGTGCCACCTGCTGCCATCTATTCCTCAGAAAACACCACACAAGCACATGGCCATGCACCTGATCTAAAAGAAAACATGATTCATCAGACCAGGCATCCTACTTTTTACTACTAAAAATAAAACCACATTTAATTGTGTTAAGATAGCTTCCTATGGCAGAACACATGAGTGATATGTGCATAAAGAAATCAAGCAAAGATAAGAACTTGTTGCCTAAGCTTGGCTGCCTCCACACAGCTGTTGAGAAAGAGCCACGATGAAGCTACATTGGCACCTCAGCTTCGCCTCAATGTGCTTATATGTGTGGGGTGGGATATTTCCACCGGATCATCACACTGAGAAGCAGAACAACTGCGAAGGACACTTTTATAAGGGATGGACCCACCTTCAGCTACTTCTTGAGAAAGCTTCTTTGGACATCTGTTGTAGATGTAGTAAAGAGAATTGCATCTCCATCGCTATTTTTCCAGCTTCAAAACATGTGCCAGTTTTTTGGGCATATAAAATGAGACATGCCGAATTCTCTGATTTGTCAGAGCATGATCTCTTGAAGAACATTGCAAATTGGTATATACCACCACTGGTAAGATCTTGCATTATATCCTTTGATAATGCCTCTTGATTCATTAAAAATAATTGTAAGTTTTTTTTGACTACACCTTTCTAGAGTTGTAAATATCTTTGAACATATAATTAAATTCAATTATTCACCTTCATGTGTTTACAATTCCATTTGTATTCCACACAAGCAAGAATTGAGTGAACAAGCATAGCCTTTTTTTATTGCAGCAAAGTATATTCTATTAACAATTTATAATAATACCTGTCAGATTAAAGCATGAAGCCAACATAAAAAAATCCAATTTACATATTTGAAATAAAATTCTAATAAGTATCAAGTGATCATAAAGAAACATTTGATATCCCTGCTTACTGAAAATTTAATAATGAATGCATTATTCATTTCATAATTAATACACTCTAGATTTAAGCATTGTTAAGCACAAACCAGAAGTTGTCCTAGGTTATTTTTATTATTTTAATGATTTTTTCTGTGCTCGTTTTGTTCCTGACAGGTTATTGAGAACATGCTCAGAGAAAAGTTGCATTCCCCCCCTTCTCAAGTGTCCTCAACACTCTCCGCAACAACAACACATATTTTAAGTGGTGTTTTTAATCTTGATGCAAAATATATTCATGAAGAGGGAAACTGGCGCAACACGGGCTACATTCGCTGGATCACATATCACCACACAAATGCGAAGGGGCTTAGTTTTGAAGGAGCTCTTGTCCAAAACAGTCAGGAGAAATGTAAGTGGAAATGGCTGACAGTTAAGCAACTGGTCAAAATTCTTTCTAAAGTCTTTTTGGCCAACCCACTGCAAACCTCCGTCAGTCATCAAGTCGCAGGACCTTTAAACATCAATGGCTTAGATGAAACTTCAGACAACTTTTCCGTAGGGGAAAAGATAGAGGACTACCTAGGCAGCGCTATGCATTGTGTGACGACAGCTACAATGCAAGTCAAAGAAGCAGAACATGACATTTCTAAAGTCATAACAAGCAGCAAACCCCCGTTAAGTTCAGATATGACTGCAGGCCTATGCTCTTTGCTCATTCACCGTACTAGCACCGGTTTGAAGAGATGTCTTGAGAGGATAATATTAGAAAAAGAAAACTACACCGCCTCTTCAGTGCTCTAGCATTTCTCTGCTAGCAATGCCATATCAGAACTCCAAAAACAGAGCCCTCTACGGCTAAAATGAAATCATTAATCAAAGTAAATATCTTACGCAAAAGCCACATAACACTGAACTGAAAAATGAAACATACAGTGAACCACTTTGGAGTACATAACATCACAGAACATGACAATGGATAAAAATACATATAAAACATTTTATAGTGAAGGACAGTTTTACCAAAAGAAACATATCGATTTCAGCTGAATGGCAGAATATATTCTTGCTCTGTTCAGTTCTGTATTTATTTAGGTAGTTGATGTATTAATGTGTAAAAAAAAATAAAAAATGCTATTTATAACTTATAAAGAATGAAGACATTTTTTAAATGTATTCATTTTTTTGCATTTTTGCTATGTCAACACCAGGACACAGTCCCATTTTTATTTGTCAACTACCAATTTGCAGTATATTATTTATTTGATCAATAACTTATATGAAAGCCATTTGGTAAATGTTTTAAATTTTTGCCTTGTTTATACAGCAGTGTTTATTGCCTTGTAAATAAATGTATCTAAACCTCCTTAAAGCGCAACTTAAGAAGCAGGTTGTTCTCTTTAAATAATTATTTTGTCAATCACAAATAGTTATTCTAATAAAAATTGCAAAATTCAAATCTGTTGCTTTTGCCGTTTCATTTTAACATTTAATATTGATTAAGGGTCATTTTCACAGCATTTTACAGCAGTTATATTGATAATGATGCTCCTTTTAGTTAATTTGAATGAATTATGGATGTGCTCCTCACTGGGTTCTTATTCTGTGCTTAGTTTGCATGATCTAAAATAAGCGTCCACATGCAAATAAGCTGTAACTGTAATTCTGATGTGTGTGTTGATATGGGTAAAACAATAGCCACCAGCTACAGCGAGGTGAATGTCTCATGTCTTATCATGTGTATATAGTAAAACCCAGAGGCTCCGATAAAACAAAGATAATGACATGCTGTTACCTTCCTGTCTAACGTCTTTAGCAGCAAACGAAATGTTGCTGGATCCTATGGTGTGATGAGGTTATGGTGGTTGTCTTTGTCTCTCCTTACTGTAGTTACTATGCACCTGCAGACTGCAACTGCAACACTTAGAACTCCAGATAGGACTCCATGTCAAGAAATACTTCGCCAGGATTGGACTCTACTTCAGTCTGTTCTCAGAAAACAAGGCTACGTGTGCAGATGCTGCATAGTAAAGTGTGTCTACATTGCAAAAGTGCACAGGATCAATCATATGCCATGCATTTTGTACAGGTCATCCTACAGGACAGGACATCCTAAAGAGAAAATACAGACTGCAGTTTTACCACCAAAGGTAAGCTATGATGGTTTACAAGATTTAAAATTGCTATTTAGTATAGTATTTATTTTATGGACTGGGACGAATAAATATTCATCATTTTTTATTTCTTTGAAAACAGTAGAAAACAGTAAGATTCAACAATTAGCTGAAATACAGATCATTGTATATATTACATGCAATATTATGTTATTCTAAACATAATGAGAATTCATCTGAGATCACATAAGCAGTATAGAAGAAAAGCCCAGTAATGAAACACCAAGAGATCTGAATTTGTTTTGTGCTTACATTTTTCAGCGCTGCACTAATACTAAAAAAGAAAAAAAGTCCCAAACTCTTACTGTATTTTCTTTACAGCTTAGTAGGAGCTTGCTAAGAGGGAAGACGCATTCATCAAAACAAGGAATCACTTCAAAAACATGTCTTATAATTGGCGTTTTCCACGTTAAAAGAAAAACACTCAGAAAACTGGATAAGCCACCGAAAGATAAATCCTCTTGCTGCACTATTGACCATCACTTTAGTCAAACCGCAGATGGAGGTCTAGGAGCTGCTTTTGAAAACACACCTGAAAGAAGTTTATGGAAACAGGTGTTAGATCTAGCTGAGATGCTCCAGAATACTTTCCCATCTGCCACACGGCTGAGAATATTTATTAATCAAAAGGGTTCAACCATCTGTCCCATAAACCAGGCTACAAGATATTCACAACCGCACCGAGGAGTAGAAATCGAAATAAATGACTTGAAATTTGAGTCCAATTCTACTAATGATGCTGTCGTCTACATGGAAAAAATACTGGTGTTTTTAGGAATGAGAGTTTTACAATCAACAGCAAAGGAGAGAATAACTACAGCAGAGACTGAGACGTTAGCGACAAATAAGATACATACAAACACCTCAATACACAGAAACCAAGTTCCACAAAAAAAAAGAAGCATACGGAAGCCAAGGCCAACAACTGTCTTAGCAGGTGAGGAATCCAAAGGTGATGACAAGATTACTTCAACCAAGTCATTCAGGCAAACGGTTTTAAAACCACATAATGCAGAAGACAATATAAAGGAATCAAGTGTAACAGTAAGCTTCGAGACAGAAAACACTAAAGATCTTCTGTTGAGTACAGAACACCTTGAAATGAATACAAGTGAGTTTGAAAATCCGGCCACATCCAGAAAATATGCAAATACTGTCACACTTACAAAACAACAGATGGGAATTACAAGAGTGCTGACTGAAACAGATTGTACAACAAAACTGGAGAGACCGTCAGCAGAAAAGGAAGGAAGTCATAAGAAAATATCTTCAGGGGGCAAAGAAATCAGGCCAACGATGGAAGCAGTTCAGAAAACCACAGCATTTGGTCAAAAACACCAGACAAGCTTCAGTGGAAACAGATTAACGAAGGAAACACTGGAAAAAGGAAACAGTGTATCTGATATAAATCACAAGCTTGAGAAAGAAAACTCTGCACAAAGAGAGGACTGGACAGCAATGGAGAAGGTTATTTTGGTAACAAGTCAACCTGACATTTTAATGACTAAAGAATCCAGAACAAATAAACCAGTGACAACAACCACATCCAGAGAAGAGACTGTAATGACAACAGAGCTTCCTAAAACTGAGTGTACAACAGAAATTGAGCTACAAACACCAGAAACACCTGTGATGACAACAGCTAAAATATATGAAGAAAAAGAGACAGAACCTGTTAATTTCATTTCAGAAAATACTGAGTCAAAAGGTACAAATGAACCAGCAATGCCAACCATGAATGCATTGAAAGAACATGAGATAAAAATGACAACAGAGCTTCCTGAAACCGAATGTATAACAGACATTGAGTTGCAAACACCAGAAGATAAAACACCTGTGATGACAACAGCTAAAACATACGAAGAAAAAGAGACAGAATCTGTTGATTTCATTTCAGAAAATACTGAGTCAAAAGTTACAAATGAACCAGTGACACCAACAACTTCCGTAAAATATGCAGAAGACTTAATTTCAACCAGACAAGAGACCTTGATGACAACAGAGGCTCTGGAAACTGAGTGTACAACAGAAATCATGCTGCAAACACCACAAACACCTGTGATGACAACAGATACCACACATGAAGAAACAAAAAGTACAAGTGAACCAACAACACCCACCATCAAAACACTGAAAGAACATGAGATAAAAATAACATCAGAGCATCCTGAAACTGAATGTACAACAGAAATCATGCTGCAAACACCAGAAGATAAAACACCTGTGATGACAACAGCCACCAGATATGAAGAAAAACATTCAGAACCTGTTCCTTTAATTTCAGAAAATGTTGAGTTAAAAGTCACAAATAAACCAGTCACATCAACCACATCCACAAATTCTACAGAAGATTTCAAAGTGACCCGACAAGAGACCTTAATGACAACAGAGGCTCTTGAAACTGAGGGTACAACAGAAATTGAGCTACAAACCCCAGAAACACCCGTGATGACAACAGATACCACACATGAAGAAAAAGAGACAGAACCTGTTGATTTCATTTCAGAAAATACTGAGTCAAAAGGTACAAATGAACCAGCAATGCCAACCTTGAATGCATTGAAAGAACATGAGATAAAAATGACAAAAGAGCTTCCTGAAACCGAATGTACAACAGACATTGAGTTGCAAACACCAGAAGATAAAACACCTGTGATGACAACAGCTAAAACATATGAAGAAAAAGAGACAGAACCTGTTGATTTCATTTCAGAAAATACTGAGTCAAAAGGTACAAATGAACCAGTGACACCAACAACTTCCATAAAATATGCAGAAGACTTAATTTCAACCAGACAAGAGACATTAATGACAACAGAGGCTCTGGAAACTGAATGTACAACAGAAATCGTGCTGCAAACACCAGAAGATGAAACACCTGTGAAAAGAACAGATACCACAAATGAAGAAAAACTGTCAAAGTATGATGATTTAAGTTCAGAACATCTCCCAACAAAAGGTACTAGTGAATTAGTTACATCCACCCTTTCAAGACGACATGAACACACTGTCATAGTGACTAAACACCTGAAGGAAATGACAGCAGAACTTCCTGAAAAAGAATGCACAAAAGAAATTGAGATACTGATACCAGAAGATAAAACACCACCAAGCAAAGAAGCAGAAGGATCACTGTCTAGAGATGAAGATGGTTGCTTTGGATTAATTCATCGCACCAGCCCTGGGATGAAAAGATGTCAGGAGAAGATTATTAAAATTCTGTTAAATAAAACCACACCAAAACCTCAAGAGCCTTCAACTGTGAAACATAAGCAAGAGACAACAGAGCTATCTTTCATATTGCAGAATGCTCTGCAATCATCACCTCTGAGTAATAATAATATCCATAAAGTTAATGATGAAGATGAAAATAGACACTTCTACTATTTTAACAGCAAGTTAAAAAAGAGTTAAAAACCATGCATTGATGTTTGAGTATCACTGACCAGACCATAAGACAAGTATTCTTGATATAAAATTATAATTACATAAATGATGTTATGATGTAATGAGAAATGACTGATCAACGATCCACAGCTGGTCGCATTTTCGCCTACGTTACATTTACAAAGAGATCAAATCAACGTATAAACTGCTGGGTTTCCTATCATAATGTCAAATATTAAACATTTTATGTTAGAATTGTAAAAAAATATTATAAAATAAGTTTATGCAAGCTTTTTGATGTATGTTTCTTGCACGGAAGCTATGTAGCTACATTACAAAAATGTAAAAAATGTATTTTGTCCTTGAACTAAGATAGATAAAGGGAAAAGCATTACCCTATGAAGCGTCACAGCCTTAGGGGAGTGTTTCTGCTGAACACCTACAGAAATAGTTCAATGTTGGACTGTCATTGTTTGACTGTTGCTGTCTTGCAAGAGGAAAGCATGACCGACTCATTCCAGGTAAGAAAATATATATACAGAAATTAAACGCGCAGTCGATTGTCTTAGAAAGCCGTTCTGTAATACGATGAAGGGTGAAGTTAAGCGTCGGAGAAACTTTGAAGAAATAACGAGCACCGGATCAGACCACAGCGCGGCGTTTGTGCAATTAGTGTGAAACATTCTCTTTAAACGGAGAATGGAAACATGTGACATTATCTGTATGATCTTATGAAAGAAATTGTGTGGACTGTTGTTTAGTTTAGAACTTCATATCATCAGCTTAAGTCGCCTTTTCTGTCGAATCTGTTTGTTTAGTGTTTACCTGCACGCTTACATGGCAGTAAATATCTTAAAATGTATCGTCCCGCATTATGTTATTATAGAACGTTATACTTTTAAATCATGCATTCGTCATAATCGTAATGCTTGTTCATTTTGCATTAAAAAATATCCAGTTTTCACAAATGAAACTATTTTGTTTGTTTATTGTTATATAATGATAATCATATATATATTATAATGTTAAGGGAATATTAGGCAGTGTTAAAATGGTTTGAACGATACAAGACAACCCGACGTCTCACAAACTATAATAGCTTACCTAAGTAGGCTAAACGAAGATCTCAAGTTAGTTCATTAAGTTAGTCAAATATGTGGTTTTCTCAGATTTGTCATTTAAATGGAAAAGGGGTACTGTCCTCTAAACTATGATAATATTTTATGATGCTTATTTTAAGTAAACTACACATTGACAGATTTTAACTGAATGTTTTGATAAAATGTTTTGAGTAAACTACACATTGACAGAATTTAACTGAATGTTTGGACTGTGTTCTCAGGACAAATGTATTCAAACCATCAATTGTGTTTCTTCATTTGCCAGCATATTGCAAGAATACAAGGTGAAGATTGACTGAACTTAATCCAGAATAGAGAAAGCAATACAATTACAGACACCTGGACTGTGAAGAAAGGATTGTTTGCAAAATGAGTCTTGAGATTATGTAAAATCAGGTATTAGCGAAAGGAACTGGAACAGCTAAAGGACATTCTACTGACATACTGAGAGTGGACAGTAGGGCGTCATTATAATGCTGGGATCACACAATTTTTTACTGAAGAGTTTTTTGTCAAGCCGAGTATCAGCCTGTCAATAAACACTACAGACTGTCCCAAGTGGATTAAAATCAATGCTTACAAAGCATATCCTTAATGAGAATGAGATTAAGGCATGAATGTTTTCATCAACAAGAAGGAACAACAAAGAAAATGCCTGTAAGACATCCTTTAAAAAGAGAGACAAATCAATACAACACACCTAGTCATTCATTGATGTAAATTCTAAGAAATCGTGACAATCAGACTCCACACATTATTAAAACAAGTTGCTAGACCACAATCACTGCTAAAACCAAAGCATCAAGCATATACTGGTGTTCTTCAGATAAAACCCTTTAAGACGATCAGTATGAACTTGACCGCCCATCTTCTGGACCTCATGCTGAAGGTTTCCAACCTCTCTCGCTGGCAGTTCATCCAGGAATTTTCTATTCCTCCTCTGGTGGCTATCCCCAGACTCCCTAGTGCCCTGCTTCCAGTTTTTGGTCTGCTCTACATGCTTATCCTTGGGCTTGCGGTTGTGGGAAACGGAGCAGTGCTGGTTATCTTATGTCGCAGGAAGGCTTTGCAGTCTCCCAGCACCTTCTTCATTTGCTCTCTGGCACTTAGTGACCTCCTGATATCCATAGTGTGTGTTCCTGCCACACTGCTGCAGCACTTCTTCACCAACTGGTTGGCAGGTAGGCTTAATTATGTTCACGAATGACAGAATGCTCTGCAATCATCACCTCTAAATAATAATAATATCCAAGTTAATGATGAAGATGAAAATAGACACTTCTACTATTTTAATGGCAAGTTAAAAAAAGAGTTGAAAACCATGCATTGATGTTTGCATTGATGATCACTGACCAGATCATAAGACAAGTATTCTTGATATAAAATTATAATTACATAAATTATGTTATGATGTAATGAGAAATTACTGATTAAGGATCCACAGCTGGTCGCATTTTCTCTTATGTTACATTTACAAAGAGATCAAATCAATGTGTAAACTGTTGGGTTTCCTATCATAATGTCAAATATTAAACATTTTATGATATAATTGTAAAAAATAACTATAAAATAAGTTTTATGGAAGCTTTTTAATGTATGTTTCTTGTACTGAAGCTATGTAAAAATGTAAATGTCCTTTGTCCTTGAACTAAGATAGATAGATAAAGGGAAGTATTACCCTATGAAGCGTCACAGCCTTAGGGGAGTGTTTTTGCTGAACACCTACAGAAGTAGTTCAATGTTGGACTGTCATTGTTTGACTGTTGCTGTCTTGCAACTCATTCCAGGTAAGAAAAAAAAAAAATATATATACACTTGCAATCAGAAATATTCAACCCCTAATGAGTTATAAGGATTCATAAATAAAAATCTTTTC
>JAUCMT010000051.1:2964913-2985096 GCA_032357475.1 Enteromius thamalakanensis
AGATTCCAATCGAGAGGTGCAAGAAGCTTGTCAGCACTTATCGAAAACGCTTGTTAGAAGTTATAAAAACTAAAGGGTGCTCCACAAGGTACTGAAGCTGGGGGTTGAATAATACTGCACATGCTCACGTGTAACAAGACTTACAATTTTCATTTAAACTTCAAAGTTAAGTAAATTTCTGTTGTCAAAATAACTTAAATATGTATCAATAAATATTGTTTGTCATTTTACAAGTTGTTTTTTTCACTTATTTTGCATTATCTTTCATCAACATCACTATATTGTCTAATAGGGTGAGGGGGTTGAATATTTCTGATTGCAACTGTATATTTATATAAATATACAGAAATTAAACGCGTTAGATGTGCTGAGGAACAGTCAGTTGTCTTAGAAAGCCGTTCTATAATATGATGAAGGGAGAAGTTAAGCATCTGAGAAACTTTAAAGAAATAACAAGCCATCGGATCAGGCCACAGCGCTGCATTTTTCCACTACAAAACTACAATTCAACAACTGTTTGTACCACACTTCAGTAAATGTGCACAGAATAAAAGAAGCACTTGTGACATGAATTCATGCCAGTGAATAAATCGTGTCTATCCATAATAATGCAGTATCTTGGACCTGTGTCTTTTGTGGCATCCTTAAAGCACACAAATGAGCTGAGGTTTTTAAAAATTACAAACTGTGCTTAAGACACTCTGGCTTCCTAAAATAACACCAGAATTAATGTATTCTTTATCCCAAATTAATAATACACCCCTAAATGAGAATCAATTACTCACTCTCATGTTCACACAAATCTGTTTGATTTTTTTCCCAATGAAAAGTGCCTTTTTTTTTTTTTAAATGTTGTCATCATAACAGTTTCATAGTGTATAATTTGTGGACCACACATTACTTATTATACTGCTGTCAAACTTTTCAGTGGACCTACAAAAGTTTTGTTTGGCCTTGCTACACTTCTACAGTATGTCTATAATGGAACATCATTTTGATGCGATAAATATACAAGTAATAAATAAACAACTTGTTGTGACCAGACACAGACTCGCTGGACCAGAAGGACACTGGTGTGCATAAATATCTGCAAGTAGCTTTTCATTATTTCATTCATCTGTGTTTGTGAGGTATAGTTTTTTTTATGCCATTTTGTTACATGCAACACTCAAATTATACCTCCAAGTACCTTCTGATTAGATAGAAGGTCACCATTGATTAAAAGAGTTCTTGCCCCCAGTGGAACCTGCAGCTGAATTGTAAATGAGCACTTTATCTGAAGTTCATGGAATCCTATTAGTCACAGCAGCCGATATTTCTACAACAACAATGCTTGTGTAAATAGCGTGCTTGTGTTGATATATAAGCAATGTTTAATTATTGTTTATGAATGCTTAATTATATGTTTTTAAAAGTAGTCTTCTGTGCTTAACAAATCTGCATTAATTTGATTGAAACTATAGTAAAAACAGCCTCTGTGGCCCTCTTCGCACAACCGCAGCGGGAACCTTCACCTGTGTTCTAGTTTCCACCCGGACTCTTTATGCCCCACGTACCTCGGCGAGTTCCACCTCAGGTGTTTGCCATTTTCACTGTGATTATCCACCTTTATAAGGCATGGACTTTCTCTTCACCATCGCAAAGTCATATCTGCTCATGGTGATATTTCCGAGCCTTTTCTATTGTGATTGTTTATCTGTGTTTGGCCCTGGAGTGTTTCTCTTGTGTATGATTCCTTCTGCCTGCCATTTTGACTACTGTCTGCCTTTCTCTACGAACAACTACAACCATTCTCTTGGATTATCTGTGTTAAATCTGTCTGCTGGCGATTGTACTTCCTGCCTTTTTGAGATTCTAATTAAAGCCTTGCGAATGGATCCGAACGTCTATGTTACAGATGACTTCGCCAGACCAGGATCCAGTGGCTTTATCCAGCGTTGTCCGAGGTGACTCGTCAGGCTTCCGTGCTCGCCACTCACACTCACCGCTATGACCTTGTGCGATCTGTACAGGCGCTCACTCTGGCAGTCAATCGATCTATCGCTCCACCACCCCCCGTCACCCCTGTGGCTCCTATGGCGTTCTCCAGTTCATCTCGCCTATCACTTCCTGAGAAATATGATGGCACCACAGGCAAGTGCAAGGGGTTTCTTATGCATTTTGCCATTTATATTAATTCTCAGCCACAATGCTTTTCTACGGATGACTGCAAGGTTTCTCTAGTTTTCTCTCTGCTGACTGGCAAGGCTTTAAAGTGGGCTACAGCATTGTGGGAGGGGCAACAGAATTTGTTCCCCTCATATCGACACTTTTTAAAGAAGTTCAAGGAGGTGTTTGACCACGGTGAGGATGGCATGGAGGCAGAGGAGGAGCTGTAAACCCTTCGTCAGGGGTCTTCCACCGCTGGTGATTATGCCCTAATGTTTTGCACACTGGCAGCACAGGCAGGCTGGGAGGGGAAGCCTCTCAAGGCTATGTTTTGCCGCAGCTTAAGGATGGACTTACAGGCTGAGCTGACGTGCCGAGACGAGGAGAAGGATCTAGAGGAGTTTATGGAGATGGCAATTAGAATGGACCATTTACTCCGATCCCATAGAGGTCGCCATGTTACAGCCAATCCTTTCTCGCAGCCAAGCCCTATGACAGAGGAGCCCATGTACAGTACACAGTTGACGGATGAGGAATGTGAACAGAGAATGAAGAACCGTCTGTGTTTATACTGTGGCCAACCAGGACACCTCCGCGCACAGTGCCCGTCCCGACCTCCTAGACCCACCAGCTCTCGGGTAAGCCTCATTCCTCCGAGTCCATCTCTGTTACTTGATGTGTGCATAGTAGTTCATTACAGTAAAGTAAAGACCAAAGCCTTTGTTGATTCTGGAGCTGCTGGCAACTTTATAGATCAAGATTTCACTAATCATCATCGTATTTCTCTCCTTCCATGTGTTCCACCCATGGCCATGGCAGCCCTTGACGGACACCCCCTAGGGGTGGGAAAAGTTCACTTTACCGCGGAAAACCTCACTCTCATCACCAGCTCCTTGCACACAGAAACTATCCGTCTTCCGTCTTTTTTCTGGCCTTCCACCTTGTCGGTTTCGACGGGCTTCTTCTTTGTCAAGAAAAAGGATGGATTTCTTCAGCCATGTATTGACTATCAAGCTCTTAACGAGACAAAGATGAGAATCAAACGAGAATCAAAGAACTGGCTTTACTGACGAGATGCGCATAATATATGGTTCGATATATATCGCCCAGCCCTACCATTCATCATTCTGACAGACCACAAGAACTTGGAATATTTGAGAACTGAACAATGTCTCAATGCCCGCCAAGCTCACTGGTCCCTGTTTTTTTCTCAGTTCCATTTCCAAGTAACCTATCAACCCGCGTCTGAAATGGCAAGGCTGTCGCATTCTCTCGACAGCACGATCACTCTCAAATTAGCACAGAACCATCCTCTATTATTCCCTCCACCGTGATCATCTCTCCTGTCCAGTGGGATGTATTTAATGGATGTAAATAACGGAGGCCCATCAACATGATCCTGCTCCACCAGAGTGTCCACCGGACCCTATGTACCAGCCCTGCTACATCAATGTCTCCTCGCTTTGATTCACGAAAGCCCCAGTGCAGGTTATCCCGGCATTCTAGCTACTCAGGAGCTTGTTTCCAATAAATTCTGGTGGCCGTGCATGAAACAACAAGTATCATGACCAGTGGTGGCCCATAACGAAGTAGTTGTAATTCATTACTGTACATATGAAGTACATTTTCCAGGTATCTATACTTTACCGGATTAATTTTATTTTCAGCAACTTTTACTTTTACTTCCCTACATTCCTAAGCAAAGGATCATACTTTTTACTTCACTACAATTCATAAAACATATCGTTACTCACATATCACGTGTTCTGAGCGAGACGCAGATGAGCAATTCATTAACAAACTGATTATTTTTAATGAACCTGTTCAATCGGTTTGCAAATCTCACCAAACGATTCATTCTCGAATTGGAATGATTCGATTGCAGCTGTTCGCGATTCGACAGCTCACTGATTCAAATGATCCGTTCAGAGCGCGTCTCTAGTGAACTGAATAACTGGCGCACGACTGATGACACGTAAAGTTACTAACTTTAACTGAAAATCATATTTAGGTAAAAGTTGTCAGTTTGTCACACTGCTGTAAAGGGTGATCTATTTAAGTCCACTGAAATGAATGCAGACACATCAACATAAGTGTCTCTAAGTCAAAAAACTTTCATATTCCCTGCCACTGTAACGTTAGCAGTTTTATTAAAATGCTACGCATTTAACCCTACGTCTGTGTTTATATTGTTTATCAACGGTATACATTTTGTATTTTGTTTGGATCAACTATCCGAGTAGACAGATATGTTTATATATAACCATATGCTGAAAATAAATGGGTCTAAATATAGTTATCTAACATTAATGCTGATCATTTAGCTAACAAGCTTGCTGGTGCTGTTATAGTCATTTTTAGATAATGTCCAAATATTTTTTATATATATAACATCTGAGGGGGAAAAAGGATTTGAT
The DNA here is from genome assembly GCA_032357475.1 of Enteromius thamalakanensis. NCBI lineage: Eukaryota > Metazoa > Chordata > Actinopteri > Cypriniformes > Cyprinidae > Enteromius > Enteromius thamalakanensis. The sequence goes on from JAUCMT010000051.1 coordinate 2,969,479, forward strand.
ATTCAAGTAACTACAGTAATTAACAGTTGTGTGTACAAGTGTGAAGTACAGTAATGCCCTCTGGGAGTGTTTACAACACAGACAGGGTTTGAGAAAAAAAAAAGGAAAATATAATATTTTTCTTCAAATGTTTATCCTAACGTATTCTCATGTTATATATAATGTTCTGCAAAACAATAGCCTACGCTTCAAAACACTCTTTTCTTACTGGTGAAAGTTAGACACTTAAATCAGTTTACATTGATTTCGGGTACATTGCAGTGTAAGTTTTACATTAAACATTACTGCATCATGATCGTTAAAAATCCCAGGCATTTTGAGCAGTAATATTATGAAAATAAATGTGCTATATAAATTAAGTAGACTGTAAAAAATGCAGTACTTTTTTACTTCATTACATAAAAAAACAAGTACTTTTGTACTTTTACTTGAGTAAAATTAAAAAAGGAGTACTTTTACTGGAGTAATATTTTATAGTATAGATCTGTACTTTTACTCAAGTACTTGATTTGTGTACTTCAACTACCTCTGATCATGACCATCATCAACCGGTTCTCGAAGGCCTGTCAGTTCATTCCGCTCCCTAAACTGCCTACTGCCTGAGAGACCGCTCAGACCCTGCTCCACCAAGTGTTTCATTTTCATGGATTGCCCGAGGACATTGTCTCCGATCGAGGGCCACAGTTTACCTCTCGAGTGTGGAGAGCCTTCTGCTCTCAACTAAACGTTAACGTCAGCCTGACATCAGGATACCACCCCAAGTCCAATGGGAAAATTGAACGATTAAAGCAGGAACTGACTAAATTCCTTTGTGCCTATTGCCATCTGAAGCAATCAGAATGGAGTGAATATCTCATTTGGGCAGAATACACCCAGAATTCCCTGAAAAAAACATCTACACAACTGACCCCGTTTCAGTGCATATACTAGGCTTTCAACCCCCATCTGTTCCCGTGGTCTGCGGAGACCACCAACCTCCCGGCTGTGGACTCTTGGCTTCAGAGGAGTGAGGCCACATGGGATGCCACCCATACTAACCTACAGCTAGCCATCCAGCGAGCAAATCGTCTTCGGAGGAAGGCACCACAGTATCAGGTTGGCCAGTGGGTCTGGCTGTCATCCAGAGATCTTCGGCTTCGCCTCCCTTGCAAAAAACACAACCTGTCTGCTGGCGATTGTGCTTCCTGTCTGTTTGAGATTCTGATTAAAGCCTTGCAAATAGATTCGAACGTCTCTGAGAATACGTTACAAGTAATATTGTAAAATACGTTCTCTCTAATTTATTAATTTGTAATGTAACTGTTTCATTACTGTAATGTGCAATTTGATATTTTTCTTGAGAAAAGCAGTCGTTACTCCAGTCTTAGTGTCAAATTATCCTTCAGAAATCATTCTAATATGCTGATTTGGTGTTGAAGAAACATTTATTTTTATCATCAGTATTGATAATGTTTTAAAAATGGTGTGGAAACCATAAATCCTTCCTTTTAGGATTCTTTTTAGTTAATAATAAGGGCACTTCTTTGACGATAACTTTGAAAACAGTGTAAAATGTTTATTGACATTTTTCAATAGTTTGATGTACTATTGCTAAATTAAAATATTAATAACATTTACTTATCCAAAATATTTATAGTGAAGGGTAATGGGATATTACACAAGAAAAAGTATAAAAGATATATTTAAGTGATATTTTCATACATCAAATGTTTATATTTCTGTTTGATACACATCATGAAGTATATCATGGACACTCAGTTCTGGTTATTTTATGTCTGAATACACGACTACTGTTGAATGTCTGTCAATAAAAAAAAAGATGCATTTTCAACCAGTTGGTATAGTTATGACGTAAACCAGCAGTATCCAACTGGACCATGTTAACTAGCCAACACTGAATGCTTGACATAAAGCTGAACAAAAATAATTCAAATATAACTTCAATTATCAGTAATAAACTTTTTTTTTTGCATTGTTTATGCGTCATGTTTTAGATTCAGTCAATCGCAAATCTCAATGACCCTTCATCTAATCACATCGGATAATGAAGGACAGTCATGTCAAGCATACAACAGGTGAATTATGTTCTTTTGGAATTATGTAGCATCAGTGAGCTGGAAAATAAGAATTAATGGCTTACAGAAGACTGAGAAGATTGCTCCTTAAATCCATGGCAACACAAACCCAATATGATATTCTGTATAGTAATTATGAGCAATTTTATGTCAAAAAAATTAAAGCCCACTCCACCCATCTGTTTTCATCATCGTCCATAAAGACCTAACATCCATACATTACCTTCTATTATAAGCCTTATCATTACTTTTTTTTCTTATAGTATTCTGTCAACAGTTAAACCTATCTACTGTGTGTGTATGAAAACAGGTCTTTCATCAGTTGCCTGCTGTCTACTTCACTTATTGTCTGACTGTTTCATTCACTGGGCTTCATTCATTTTTTGACCCACAGGTGATTTCCTGTGCAAGTTAATACCATTCCTTCAAGTGACAGCCATCGCGACCAGCATGCTCACCATGACTTGTATTGCTGTAGAGCGTTTCCAGGGAATCCTTTATCCTCTTCATGTCCGCAACAGCTACTTTCTTTGTCATGCCTTCAAGATGCTGGGTGAGTTACTGAAAGAAGAAGAAGTCATTGTGAAATAAATTATGTTGTTTTTGTATAATTGATTAATAATTAGTGCTGTCAAATGATTAATTGCATCCGAAATAAAAGTTTTCGTTTACATACTGTAATATATGTATCCCTGTATATTTATTGTGTATATATAAATACACACTCATGCACATGTACATATTTAAGTAAAAATGTCTGCTTTAATATAAATTATATGAAGATAAAGTTTGCACATGGTGGCTAAGTTTATGCAACTAGCCTTTGGTCAGTTTTTAGAAAGCAGAATGACAAGTAATGTTATAAAATGAGTTAGACAATAGTGACACTACTAAGAAAGCATTATTATTTATGTATTTATTTTGCCGTATTTTATAGTGGTCATGTGATTGGTTCTCCTGGTGATCTTTTGCAAACAAAGATATTTTTAAGCAATGTTTGTCCATACAATAAAAGTGCAAAGCATATTTTCAACCCGCTGACAAAAATGGTGACCATTTTCAAAATATCTTTTGTGTTCTTTTGAAACTCTACAAAATATTATGTTTTGTTCCTTATTTTACAGTGGCTGTGTGGTTGGTTGCCCTGGCAATAGCTGCTCCCATGTGGTTTGTTCAGAAAGTGGAGGTAAGCATGTAACCTTAAAAAACAAAAAAAGACTACATTCACACTCCTGACATTTCCAGAATAATCCCTATCCATTATACAGACGACTGTTATTAGATTAAATAAGCAATTTAGAGATTGCTTACACCCTGGTGCAGAGAAATACTATTAAACAGGCAAAACTCAAGTTATTAACAGTAAATGATAAGAAACACAGAGAAATAGGTTATAAACATCAGTATTTAGCTCAGATACTAATATCAGTTAAGGAAAGAAAGGAACATTCTACTTTTCATTAGGTTTGTGAAATGTTTTGTAATTACTAAACAAAAAAATACATTAAAGAAAAGTGTCTGATGGTTTAAATAAAAGCAGAATATGTCTTGACTCTTTGACATGTCATTTCCATTCACTGCATCTACCGCCAGAGATAAAAGATGCATCAACACTATTAGAATCAAATTAGATGTTGCTCTGCTAGAAGAGACCATTGAAGGCTTCGATTGGAATGTCTATTATGCGTTCACTGAGATAATAATCCCTTCCACTTATCAAGTTTTCGCTTTTGCTTTATGTTTATTTTCCTTGCATGTGCAGCTTTCACGCATTTTTTTTAAAAGGCATTTTGTATGCATCGTTCCAATCAAATGATCATTGATGTCATGCTGGTTCAGGCATTCAGCAGATAAACTTCATAAGGACAAAAAGCTGCCTTCAACCATTAGCAGTGCCTGTCAGTCAGTAAATCAGACTGTTATTATTCATTTGTGAATGAAAAAGCATCATTAATATTATTTGCTTATTATTTTAACAAATTCATTACATTGAATATTTAGCTGCGTCTAGCATTCCTTCCAACTGTCTTTTTTCGAAATAGAAAAGAGTGAAGGATTCACATAATAAGTTTCCTCTTATTTAACAGGTGAAATACGACTTTCTGTTTGATGTCCACCACACCTGTTGTTTGGAAGTATGGCCAAGCCAGCAGCAGAGGAGAGCGTACACTACCTGTCTGTCCGTCCTGGTGTTTCTGGCCCCCCTCACGACCATGGCCGTCTTGTACTGGAAGATCATGCGGGAGCTCTGGGGCAAGCACAAAGTACACAATGTTATGTTTCAAACACTCCCTGGGTCTGAAATCAACAAGATTACCAGGTTAGTCTACAGCAGCGAGTTTGCTTACTATTTTAGTGTTAATATCATTATTGTCTCAAAAATGAAGTAATGCAACTAAAGTTGAAATTTACAGTAAGAAGCTAAATATATTTAAAAGGGATGTGGATTGTATATGCGGAGTAAAGGGCCATTCATATCCCTTACATTACATTACATTTAGTTATTTAGCAGTTGCTTTTATGCAAAGCAACTCGCAAATGCAGACAGTGGAAGCAATCAAAATCAACAAAAGAGCAATTATATGCAAGTGCTATAAAAAGTCTCAGTTGGCTTAACGTACATAGAGCAAGGAATATTTTTTTCTGATTTTTTTTCTTTTTCTGTTAATTGTATTATAGTAAAAAAAAAGGAATAGATAAAATAGAAAAAGAATAAAGAAGCTAGTGGTCTGAGATGTGAGGATCCATTAGCAGACTTTATTAACAAAGACGGGGTCAAATAGGGTCAAGAACTCAGAGACAACACACAAAAAAGTTCAGATAACAAGCAGAGTCAGTCGATCAGCAAACAGTATCCAATAGGGGAAAAGACAAAGCAATAATCCAAAACAAGGCTGAGGTTGATACACAGGAAATCAAAAGAACGTAACAGGACTACACTCAGGGGAAACACTTTGTACGAGGTAAACTCAATACTCAGTGTCTTGACTGACAAATACACAGAGCTTATAAAAGGCGAGACAACGAGTTAACAAAGAAAAGAAGCTAATGAATCGTCATGGTAACTAACAAAGAGCAATAGGACAAGGGGAGCACAGAAAGAATGGGAGACAAACACTTCATGATAAAAGTCCTTAGAGCAAGACGGGAACACAGACAAAGGTAACACACACATAACAGTCCCTCTGCTGGAGCTCAAGGGCACTCCGGCTGGCCATTGTGACAGTGTTCGTTTTTTTATATAAGAAAACAAGAGTGCAATGAAAAGAGTGCAAGTCTAAAAGGGACAATTTTTTTAGAGAATATAATTATAATAGAGCTTGGCCACCTCAAATAAAGATAGAAGAGAAGTGTTTTTAGCTGATTCTTGAAGATGGCTAAGGATTCATCTGTTCGGATTGAGTTGGGCTGGTTATTCCACCAGGAGAGAACATTTAATGTAAAAGTCTACAGAACGCAGAGGGCACGTAAGTCTGAAGTAATGCATTTAGATATAGAGGTGCAGAATCAGTAGTGGTTTGTAGGATGGAAAGAGAGGTAGAGTTGAGTGTCATCAGAACTTAGCCCTGAGGCATCCCACAAGTTAGATGTTGCGACTTGGACAATATCCTGAAGAACCTATCTAAGAGATCAGACTGAAACCACTGGAGTGCAGTTCCTGAGATGCCCTTTGCCAATAGGGTTAACATCTAAAACAAATAACTAAATTTTTTTAATGCATGGTAAAGCTAAACAGGAACTCAAGCACTTATAGCAATATTGTGTCTAAAATGTAAGTTACTAAATACTTTTTCTTTTATGTAATATAAAATAAATGATTTTTTTCAGACTTTTTTGTCCACATACTGCAAAAAACAACATTGGACCCCACTGACTTTAATTGTGCATACAATCAAAAACAAACAAACAAAAAAACACACTGAAGTGTTTTTTTATATTGTTTTTTTGTGTACCTGAGGGAAAAAAGCACGGTTTGGATCAACAAGAGGGTCAGAAACTAAAAAAAGTACTTTTTTGTTGAACTATGCAATTAAGTAACATTACAATACAATGGGTATGACGCAAAATAAAAAAGTTGGTCATCATTTATACAACTTCATGTCATTCCAAACCTGGAATTTCTTTCTTTTGTGAAACAGAATTTGTCATGGTGCATTTTGCTGTGTTTATTTGCCTCTATATGATGAGTCCCTTTGTGTTTAATCTGTTTGTAAGTCACTTTGAATAAAAGTGTCTGCTAAATTAATAAACTACATTTTTAACCAAATCAGTTTGGTGCCCATTGGCTGCTGACAGGAAAACTGAGATATTTTTATTTATGTTCCACAGAATAAAGTGAGGGTAAATTAATGATGGCAGAAATTGAATTATAATTTTCAAGCTTTTACAATGTAAGCCTCATTCCTAAACATGTGTAAATACATTAATACTCTACAAAATTATAGCCCAAGCTTAAAATGCAACATTCAGTACTATACAATATATAACATAGTGTCCTCATTCCATCTCTTTTCACCAAGGAGCAGGAAAAAGGTAGATGACAGCGCGGCATCGATAGCCATGTGATGAGAATCCTTAGAATTTAGATGCTTTGATTGCCGGTATTGTATAACGTCTGCATTATTGCTCTCGAATCATGCGGTCTTGCAAGACTGGTTCAAATGAAATAGTATTTGATTGACACCCCTGTGTTGTGCTGTTATTGACATGTCTGTAACAATACAAATGCCTTCCATTCTCAGGAGGAAGAAGCGTGCAGTAAGAATGATGGCCACCGTGGTGCTGCTCTTTGCCGCCTGCTGGGCGCCTTTCCATCTGGTGTCCCTCCTGCTTGACTACGGTACCACAAAACTCCTTGTGCTCTTCCCTCTCGCTTACTGTTGTCAATCTCCCTGTTTTTTTTTTCCCTTCCCCTCACAATAGACGAAAAAACCCAACCTTTTACATGTGTCTGTCAACCAACTGCTATCCTTCCTCTGAAAGTAGTATTTTCACTTTATATTCTCTCCTCCTTTTCCCTTATTTGAACCTTCAATATGCAATCATTTGATCTATTATTTCTTTTTTACAGTTATCACTATGGCAACTATTCTGAGTTTGGTGTAGTACTATTGACTCCATAAACAGATTGTGTGCTATTTCATTAAAAAGCATTAATACAGGTGTAGCGTTTTATGTGCATTTTATTTATATCTAATCTATATGAGCTATTTAGTTCAATTAAAGACCAAGACTGTTTCCCTTTTTTCTATTCTTCATTGCAATTTTCCATCAAGGTTTCAATCTTTTTATACACATTTTAATGCACTGATATATAATAACAGTTATTTTTCAATGTCCTGTATTCTGCTCACTGCATTGTTGTTGTGCACAACACGCAGTAGGTTTCTTCTGTTCTTTTCGTTGTTCACATGCTTATCAGCTGCAACAAAAGCCTTTCAGGACACAGCATAACCAATTCTCCTATTTCCTATTTTGAAATTACATTCATAAGCGGACACACTGGAGCCTTTCTGGAATGGAAATGAAGATTTAAAGGAAACAATGAATAAGCACATGTGACACTAACATGCTTGCAGACTCGCTTTCTACAGTGCACTAATCTCAAAAACATTTACAGATTTGTTAGTTCCTTTTCTCTTTATGCTTTTAAAAAGCTATTTAGTGATAAATGAAAACACATAGGAAGTAAACAAGTGACCTCTTTTTAAGCGAGTAATTCAACCACTGACACAGATGAAGCGAGTCATTGAATGAGTCATTCAACCGATTTGTTCAAAACATTTAAGAACAAAACACTAGTCAAGTATTCTTTGGAGACTCATTGGTTCTGCTGTGGCTTAATTTGGAACTCTTAGGACATTATAATAAACAGAATGCTATTTTGTATTAGCATGTATGCTAATATAGCTAACATTTACCGTATTTGTTTAGTACATTACCCTACAAAGAGAAATTTCCTTTTCTAACTGTACCCTGCATGTCTGTTCACTGAACACAGGTCAGCTGGATCTTGATCTTGACTCAGAGTTTCTCCTAGTCAGTGTGGTTCAGATCCTGGGATTCAGCAACTCTGTGTGTAACCCACTGGTTTATGCTGCTCTCAACACCACCTTTAAAAGAGACCTGCTGGCTCTGCTCACTCGAGGATGCTCTGGTACAATAGGTTGCTGCTGTAGCTCGTGCTCCTGTTGGTCCTGGAGGAGTCACAAACGAGTGGGCATCTCAGCGGTGGAATCAGCGGAACCCAGACAGGGCCTAGAAACAACATTCAGACAGGGAGGGATCAGATCGTGGCGTAAAACAGCATGGGAGGCTGAACCAGAAAGGCCTACATCTAACAAGTTCCCCCCCATGAACCTTCTCAGCGTCATCAAACCCAAAAAGACCTCCAGTACCATGATACTAAGTGTTATCGACCCACCGCACACAGACAGCACATCTGGGTCTGACCGGCCTCCCACAGGCATACTGGGCGAGTGAATGTCTACAGAATGAGATTGGAGTGATAGCTTAAAACTCACTGACTTAATGATTTAGAAGATCAGAATCTTTCAGGAGCTTTGAATAATCTCAAATATAGGCAAGTTTTTTTTGCTAATGATGTTTTTTGCTAATGATGAAGCAGTTTTCAGAGCTTTAAAAGGATGTTTTTGTTTTTTGGAGCTGATATCTCTATGATAAAGATGAGAAAAAAATCACCACTGAAAGAAGCAGATGAGATTTTGAGGCACTTTCATTTTTGTTGTGCTTTTAAACATCTGAAAACCACCATTTTAATTCAGCTTCAAGACCGCTGTGGTAAATATTTTCCAGATTAATTAACGTTACATTATTTGTAGACTAGAATAATGTATCTCATTAAAAAAAACAACAACGCTGAGTTAAGATAAACATCTTAGACTACTTATCTTATCATTTAGGTAAGAAAATATGTGTTGCTGTGACGTTCCTCTGCATAGAAACGCAGATGTGTCTGGCTAATGAGAAGTCTGTGTAATATGTGATTATAGTGTTTGAAGTGGATTTAAAGGTGACAAACTTACTTGCAGGTGCTTGCCGCGCGTGCTCTCAACTCCCAAAGCGAGAAGTACGATAGCGTCATATTTGACGAGAGCGGAAAGTCCTTATATGGAGCTGATTTTGCCGCGCATTGTGCAGATTATTAAAGGCACGCTACGCGGCCGCTCATGTACGTCAGTACGCAAAATGTATTAACATAGAACAAAGTACAAATTCGCACCCTTTTTGTACATACAAGTACGCAAGTATTAGTGAATGAGAGTTTATTTTAATGCGTGTTGGTGGAGAGCAGCATTAAAGAAGATTTGATGATTGTTTGGCTGTGCTTTTATGTCTCGTATCCAGGAGCGTGTGCAGCCTCTCGTCTCAGGGAAGGTGAATTCTGTCTCCATGGATGGGCCCAAAGTCTATTGGAAGTTCTTAGAATCAGCAGGAGCCTGCAGAGAGGTTTGGAGATGCCCAGCTGAGTGCGGACGACATACTCTCCATAAAGCCTGACAACTCGGATTTATATTATGACAACTGCAGAGTTTGCTACAGGCAAGACTTCACTATTCAGACAACCTGGAGATAGAGATTACATACAGATACTGACACCTTGATATACCTCAGATTGTCATACTATTGGAATCATTACTATAATCATATTTTGAGAAAATGTATATTTTTATATTGCAATGCACATAAAAGTATCTCCAGTCCAATAACCTAGGTGATTTCACCACAGTATATCTTTGTTACATTCAGTGACGTTTTGTAAAATAAAGTTGCTGTTTATTTTGAGGTTTCATTTTAAAAGCCTTAATGTCACTGCATGTCAAACAACATTAACATGTCCTTTATCTCAGTATATGGCTCTGAATTATGTGTTTAGTTAATTTGAGATAAATTTAAATTAAATTAAGTATTATAATAAGTGAACAATTAAGTTATACAGGATAAAGAAATTGATTGCAAAATTATTATTATTAGGCTATATAATATTTAACAATAACTCAAACACACACTTTTTTTTTTGGGATTTCTGATGGATGAACTTGCCGCAGAAACATTTTAGTATTTTTTAAAATTTATTTTAAAACAAAAACATTCTACAAACTTTGCAACAGCAAACATTTTACATTCATAAACGAGCAAACAATTGTCTAAGGGGAAAAAAGAGATACAAAACGTCTACTCATAGAGAGATATTGGGAACACGAAGCAGGAGCGAGCACCGAGGCATGCGTCTGTGTTAGGCGTCAAGGCAGGAACAAAGTGAAGTGGATATAAAACTTAAAATAAAAAATTATAAAAACCTCTAAAAAACACAGAAACTGATGGCACTGAACCGCTCAGAGGTAAAAACTCCTGCACCTACATCTGAAGAGACAATGGTGAATTCAGTGCAAAAAAGATGGAAGGTGTGTAGAAAAGCCTGTGAAGATGTGGAAATAGGTCCCTTGAAATTGATGCAGGTTTTTTCTCTTGCTATTCAACTCTATGTCGATAGGTGGCAGTGCCTGCACTGTACGACAGCTCTACAATTTCATAATTACATATGGAAGGGAGGGAGAGCCATTTTGTTCTGATCCAATTTCAGCTTTAACTTGAACAAGTCTGTTAGAAGGTGAAGCTGATCAGAGATCTGTTCTGAAAATAACATTTTATACACCAATACAGCTACATAACTATACAGCTGAGTCAGACGTCACAGTTCATTAACTGCTACGTAAATGAATTAGGAGGCCCTGTCTATTTAGATAATATCCATTCTGCTTGTTCATTTTAATTTCAATTTGTTTCTTCGGTTCATTTTTTTAGGCAGTACTTCATTACTTTGTGCTCTTAGGGCTTCCATAAATATATATCTATTAGTTTCGTTTTATAGAATTCTTGACAACTATTTACATACTAGACAAAAGGCAATTAAACTGTAAGTAGTTTGTGGCTGAACATAAATTTCCTTCATCTTTTAACTAAATCTAAAACACGTACCTGTGCACTACCGCATATAAATCAAGAACAGCGAGCAGAAGTTTGAAATGCCTCCTTATCCTCGATATTAGTTCAACCTGTGAAAGCAGATACAAGCGTCCAAGAGATACTGACCGTGGTACTCTTTCAAGCTTTTCTTTATCTTTTTAGAACATAAACAACAACACCATAAGCTGGGAATGTGAGATCCACAGCGAAGGACATGTTTTGTGATTCATATAACAAGAAATGGTGTCTGTAGTGAGCGACACTAAATGCAGAGATGCCTTAGCTACAGAAAATGATATGAAGATGGCACTAAATCTGCTTGTGAAAAGACCAGAAGGATTTATCTGTTGAACATCTCAGTCGCGCCACCTGAAAGGCGTGATAAATGCTTCAAGAACACTTACTGTATGAATATTGGTAATAAGTATAAATAATACGTAAGTACACAAAACAAATAAATACATCACTTATTTAAATATAAATAAGGAAAACGGAACAGGCAAGAATGGTCGTGAAGGTTGAAAAACATCTCATCAGGGTCATTTGTAGTGAACAAAAATAGAAATCATGTTTCACAGACTGGCAAAATTCAGGGGCAGCCCGACTATGAGATATTCTGGAATAACCAAAGAAAAAAATCATGTTCTGAACGTCAAATGAAACCCTGAACTATTGACATATATCCAAAATAGGAAACTCAACCTGAACCAAGTTCTAAACTCATCTTGAAGCATATTTGTTCATTTGTAACCCAGTTTAACAAGGTTTGTAGCTAAGAACAGAAGTGATTCATTGCAGAAATACGACTACATGTAGTGCGAGTCTTGTGAACATCTTCAGTTTGTGCCTGTCGGGACTAAATACACTTGTTTTAGTTTGGACTAAGGTTATAACCAAAGGTTATACGTAGGCTTTGGACCAACCTGTAGTTTTTAAAGCCTGAGGCCAGTGCATTAACACTAAAATGCACGGTTGAGAGGGAAAACATTGCCCTCTGCTGCTAGCCAGTGTAAATCCTCAAAAAAGGTCCAGTGTTGGCTTCTAAACCCAACGTGGGCGCTACAGAGAGGTGATTCTCCAGTGTCTCCATAACGGGACACGAAAGTTGATGCCATGAGACCCACTGGCCCACTGAGGAGAAATCAAAACGAATCTACACCTCTCCATTATTTAGTTCTTGTACTCAAATATCTTGCAGTTTTGAAAAGACATCACTCATATTTGTAGTAGCCTCGTTCAACAGCCTTGGAGGCGATGTGTTCTGCTGAATACCGCTGGTCTAGGTCTAGCAGAGCTTGTAGTAATGTGTTGATGTTTGCCCGCAGGCCTTCTTTTTGCATCCAAACCCGCAGGAGGTCGTAGACTTTGTCCACAGGGTGCTGAGTTTCGGCCACCTTGATGGCGTTGTCGTTCACTCCGATGCTGCGGAAAAACTTGTTGTGGAGTCGCACATCCAGGGTGTCAAACAGATCGAAACTCTTGCTTAAAGACTCCTCCTCACCTGTTAAATTAGAGCAGTGAGACTTCAGAACATGTTTAATAGCCTTTTTGGAATATGAACTTGAAAATAACTAAATTACATCAATGAAAAGGGTGTGTTCTGTACTTGTAATTAGAGTTAATTAAAATACAAAATTAGTTTCATATTTACATTATTTGAAACACTACTGTTCAAAAGTTTGGGGTCAGTATGTTTTTAAGTAATATTTAATTGTTCCATTTAAAAAAAATGCTGTTCTTTTGAACCTCCTATTTTAAACAATACTGAAAAACATCACAGTTTCTACACTGACATTATTATTTCAACAACAAATCAGCATGTTTTTTTGACAAATCACGTGACCCTGAAGACTGGAGTAATGGCTGCTAAAAAAAATTTTAAATTGAAATTTTACTATATTAGTGCTGCCAACTCATTAATCGCATTGTTTACAAAATATGTAGTTGCACTCTGTGTATTTATTATGTATATTTAAATACACACACATACAGTATACAATTTGAAAGTATTTACATGTACATAAATTTATGTTTATATTTCTAGTATTTTATATTATATATAAATATATTTAATTAAACATAACATTTTTCTTTAATATATACATGCATGTGCTTGTATTTATATATAAATAATAAATATACACAGTTCACACACACACACTTAAATGAAAACTTTATTTTGGATGCTGTTAATGGTGATTAATGGATCCCACCCTGGTGAGCATAAGAGACATTTGAATGGTAGCGAAACTTATTTTTATTAGTATGTTTTTTTGGGTTTGATTTTTTTTTATTTTTTTTACATTTGAACTCTTAAAAAAACAGAAAGAAGATAAATAGACAACACATCATTCTGTTGCACTCTGCTAATTCATCTTTTTACAAATGAGTCTAAACTCACAAACCGAAAGTGTAATGTTTGAATTACTATCTGACCTGGTTATTGAACCCTTAAAGTCACATTCTCCAAATACTGTGTCTGAGAGAATAATATCTTACCAAGTAAAGGAACAAGTTTCCTGGGAGGACCATCATCCTGCAAAAAAATTATAAAAGATCTGGTTTATACATCATGTTGTGAAAATCTTTTTAGTAAATAAAGATTCCAGCTTGGGAACTAGGATCTTTCCCCACATTTGATGGCACTATTCCTGTGGGTTCACTGCATTTTGATGGTTAATGACTGTGTGATTGATTCCAATTCTTACTAACCCGTGCCCATGGCTCTGTAACTGTCTCCGTCTGTCTTAGCGCTGGGGGACTCGATCGTGGTGATTCCTCATTGTAGACTACAGGGGGGAGGGCAGAAAGACTGGTTTGGGAAGAGCTGGTAGTGTTTGGCAAGCTATCGCCCAATCCCCTGTCCTCATCCTCCACTGGTATGCTCTTGGTGCCCGTTTCCTGCGTTTCTTGCGTTAACAAGGGACGGGACTCTGGACGTTGCTCTTCTTCCCTCTCTAATCCGGCATTGTGGCTATTCTCTTGTTCCTCTTCTGATCGTGGAGGCACATCCTAAGTAATGTCAAGAACAAATTTTTTTTCAAAAAAAGTTTATTTAAACTTTAAATGAAAGTAAATAAGTTATTTTTTTTAAATAATAATATAATATAATAATATAATGTATATCTTATCATTTAAGTAAATAATTTAATATTTATTTATTTTGGAAATATTAATTGTAAATTTACTTGCAGCATCTGAGTAATATTAACCTAATTAATTTAATGAATTAAAATAATGCATAAAAAGCCAAAAAACACTTACAATGGGAACCTTCACTTCTTTCAAATCACCAGCAGCTTCTGAAACAAAGTTAACAGCAAATATGTCCAATAAAAAAACATGCTTAAAGCACTTTCAAACAGAAGTTGATTTTACACTCACTTTGATAATTTATGCCATAATACTAGTACAATGTGCTATTTTTCAACAAAAACAAGAATTAAAAAAAGGATTTTTAACATACCACTTAGTCGACGTTGTCGTCTCTTACAGAAAAGAAACAGTACAACTGCAGTTGCAATCACCAGTCCTAAAATTAACACACCAACAACTGCAAAAGAAAAGAAGATTAAATAAATATTTTTTTTCTGTTCACGATTACATGATAGAGTGTTATTAATGTCAAGTTTGAATAAATTATTTTCTCATTTCAAGTTAATTTAGGATTTTTATATGCAAATGCTTGCCTTACCTGTAGGAATAGTGTTATTTGATGGCGAAGGTTCGTCTGTTGGACCTTCTGTCGGAGGAGAGTTTCGCCTTTTGCACTTCGTATTCGATGTCGCAGTGCAGTGGCTTGTTTCTTCCTCGTCAGATTTGCACCTGCAAAAACACAGTCAAAAATATGCCTTTTAAAAAAAGGTGTGAAGCCAAAGGCCTAAAATAGGAGTCTTTAAATGATTGTCATTATAGCACGTTAATATCCTCAGGGGTTAAAGGTGGAGAGAGTGAATTAGTGGGAAAGGGATCTGACTCATTGGATTTGGCGATCTAAAGCTGAGGCTGAAAGGTTAAGAGAATAGAAGGTGGGAGCATCAGAGCCTTTGCTTTTATCTAGGTGTTGTGCTACAGATCAGAGATCAACTGGGAAGAGCGCGTTCCAGAGGAAAGGAGGAACTCACTTGGCGCATTTCTTGCACACTTCACAGGGCTCGTCCGGCAGGCAGAAGGTGCCGGGTTTGCATTCACACTTGGTGTTGTTTGTTGAGGTGCATTTTACAACCTCGATCTGATCTGTAAGAGGAGGAAGAGAAGGGAGGAACAGATGAACAATCAGAACAAGTGGGAAAAATAAATGGATTTAATGGTTTTTTCCCCTGACAAACAATTGAAATGCATGGAACTAGGGCTGGCCGATATATATCGTTCGATATATTATGCGCATCTCATCAGTAAAGCTGGTTCTTTGATTAAGGCTAAATCTCCGTCACCTGTATTTAGAAGGAACGCTAGCTTATAAACAGAGCCGTAGATCACGGAGAAGCTTCGCGTTGAATCACCCGCTAAACTCAATGTGCAGCTTGTCAGCGATCTACGGCTCTGTTTATAAGCT
>JAUCMT010000051.1:3001381-3012282 GCA_032357475.1 Enteromius thamalakanensis
TATATAATTAAATATAAAGGAAAATACACAAATCAATTTTTTAATATATAATATATTTTAATAAACATAGTATATATAATATAATATAGTATAACCATTATTAAAGAATAAGCAAAATCGTGTTTAAAATCATTCTTGATGTGTATAGCATAAAAGTCAACTTCCCTAAAGCATTTCATGTCAAACTAATTTCCTTTCAGCATGACAAATAATGTATTCCATCATCACATCTACTACTCGATTTTTGCCTAAAAACACAGTGCAAAACATGTATTTAATATAAAACAAAAACATAAAATATACACATTTTAAATCCTTTAAAAGCTCCACGCATACTAATTACAAACTAAAAAAAGCATTGAATGGTGAGTTCCCTGAAGCATTTCACATCAACTACTCATAACAACATCCTTGCATAATAGCCTTAAAGCTTGAGAGCAGGATAAATGTGCTTCTCATCTTGGTATAAACACTTCTGGTCCTTGTTTATTGTGGGTAATCTACAGTATAGACTAAGAAACAGATACGCTAAGATTTTCTAAAACACACACACAGGCTCCCACACATTCACATCATTCTGATTACTCTGATAATGAGCGTTGCATTTAATTGCATCACGCAATCTTCTCTCTTCCTGTCTCCTCGTAAATGTGGATTCTATAAACATCTGACGGTGGAAAGTGGCTTTAAAAGGCTCCTAACGAGCAGCGGGATGTCGACTACGCTCTGGAGTCTTTCTTGTGGATCCCGAGGTATGTAGCACATGTCCTGTTTGGATTTCGGAAAGATACCATGCACACTTCCTGTCCATGCCCACACCCTGGAGAGCACACTCCGATAACATCGATAGAGTGTGAGAGGGTAAAAGAAGTCAAGACAAGGGGGAGAAAGGGAGAGAAATCTGTGCACAAAGTCAAAAGGAACAACTTGTGACCCTAAGAAATCCCATGCACAAAAGGAAGAAAATGGAAAGACTTCTAGGGCTGGGATGCCTGCTTCGATTGTATGCAAAATGTTTGTGACTGTGGGTGGAAAAAGTATACAAAGATCTGATTCCTGTCACTGCCACCTGTGTTGACAGGAAGTTTACACTGGGAGCCGTACGCCTCCGTCGACCCCCTCCCCATCCGCTCTCACTGGCCCAGGAATGTTTGAGCTATGCAGACTGGCAAGGATGAGCTATCTTCATCTAGTAACCATCCAATTAGAGCAGACCGATAACTTAGCCAAGTTTACAGCGTCCATAAACAGTAGTGTTGCAAACAAACTCTGCCCTGTCATTTCAATAAACAAAACGAGCTTCAAAGTAGGGTGAGTTTACCTGAGACTTATGGGAAAGAGAGGTTGTTGAGGTAACAGTCATTGTAAGATTGATAGTTAATATAGCTAACATTCCCTTTGATGATTTCATTATCGAATTTACTAATTACCTACTGGTTAAACTGCTTGTTTACGATTGCATAATAGATGGATTTACACAAAATACACTTGAGTTCAATGCAACAACCATCGTGTGTTTTTCAAGACGCTGCTTTATGGAATGGTGTGAGCTTAAGTTAAACATACACAGTGTGAGCCGAGCGTGGCTTTGGACTCAAGGGGAAAGTTTTAAAGGTGAGTCTCGGCATTCAGTCGGTGAAGCGTTTTTATAGTGCCACTTTTGGCAGAGCAGAGCTGGAAAAACCAACAGAAGGGCAGTGAATGGCTCTTTCAACGTTGAATAAACTTAACACTGGCACTACTTCTAGAAAACTCTCACAAGGCAAGGTTCATAAGAGAAGACTGGGAACTGGTTTTCTAGATGGAGATGATCCATAATTAGTTCAGCTAATGTATTTAACCAATATTTCCCCTCTTCCAACCAATATGCCACTATCTGATGGGCCTCTAAAAACAGCACCATAAATAGTAAAATAGCATTTGCAAAAACGCCATTATTTGATTATAGTAGCTATTTACTCTAAAGTGAATAACATGCGTCTTAATAAACATACGTTTGAAATAAATGAAAATGCAATATTGAAATTAATTTTAAATAAATATATTAGTACTATTTCTAATAATAATCAATCTAATTATTATTAATTATCAAATATTTATAATGCATATTAATTATTGGAGCCACATGACTTGTATTACTCAAGTGTGTATTAAAAGGTTTTCTGATATTAGTCATGACACCGTGTTAGTATTTGTCAATATTTTAGTGTTCTGAACTGTGAACTACAATAAAATATCAGCGGCCAGTTCATGCCTTCATTATTACTATCCACTTTTCATTTATGCGATCAAATTAAAAGAGCAAAAATGGCTAAATTGACCGAAATGTCGTTCTTAAAAACATTTATATATAAAATATACTTCATATGCATCGAAAAGTCTGATCAAAAGGCAAGATCATAGACATCGGCTTCGTAACGTTCAAAGCGTTATGACTGATCACACCAGGAATTCACATTCATATCCATGTTTGCGACACCGACAGATGAAGGAAATTATCACATACTCTGAAAAATATGCCCTGTTTAACGAAACTAACGTTAACGTTACCCCCCTAACAAAACCCCTGAGACTTCTTACCATGACTTTCATCGTTGTGGATTTATCCATCCTGTGAAGGATGGTGTGCTTTTTCGACTTTTCCTACTACTTGTTGATTCTCTTACACTCCGGAAACAACGTTTTCAGAACAAACTATAAAAAAAAAGGTGACAACACAAATCAAAGTACATCCAATGTTTATCAGAACCGAGCCATTTTCGGCTGCTTTCTCGTTGAAACGCGGTCGGCGTAATGCGACGCTTCTCTCTGATCTTATTGTGAAGTTAAAAAAAGTTAGATAGAGTTCGGTGACGTCACGTGACGTCAGTCTCACTAGCCAATCAGAGTGATGAAATCTCGACTAATGAAAGAGCCGTGATTTGTAGGTTGTACTACTGGGTCATTCCTACAGTTCGGTGTATTTAATGCAAGTTATGCCATGTGTAAACTTTTTTTTAATTTTACGTTTCAATGTATAATAATAACAATAGGCTAAAAAAGTATAAGAAAGAAGAAAACAAACAAATTTAGTTTCTAGCTCAGAGTGAATAAGAATTAGACAAGGTTACAATTCCTAACCACTTTATAAAACCTTACTCTGACAATTATGAAAATTAGACAAATTTAATCATCATAATCTTATTTTGTTTTCCCTCCTGTCTCAAAAATAAAAAGCCCCGAGTTTGCCACTGTGTAGGCAAACAATGTTGCATTCAGGATGATTTGTCATCCCCTCTACCTGAATAACCTATAAACTGTCATTATAAATGAACAATTTCCCTTAAAAAGACTTTGAAGAGGTGATAAGCAGGGGAATTCTGATTCCAGCACAGGAGGCACAAGGTAATCCTTCATGCCAAGCCACTGATGCAATGCACAAGTATTGTGAAATCAGGCCCTCGTGACTGAATGATTCGCTCCGCTTCATCTATAAAGGTGTGCATACAAAAAGAGATAAATGGAATTCATTACAATGCTAAGAAAACCAAGGGTCTTAAATGGATTACTATTGGAATGCTTGGTGTTATAGTGGAATAAAAGTGATGGTCTTTGGCTTAGATTACTGTCAGACTCAATTGTTTGCATCTTGTGATTTCACTACAACAGACATATAATGCACATAAACTTGAAAGGTATTTGTCTTATCATAAATTATTAATTGTTATCTAATAGGTGAAGTGTATCACCTTTTACACTCATAAACAATAACTATCTATCACTGTTGTTATGAACAATAACCTGTCTGATGTGTTTTATATCCACTGATGAAAACACCTTATGAGTAACAATTATGTAAATGTAATAAATCCAATGTTGCAATCTTCCTGTCATGTGCATTGTTCTATGCATTTACATAGATTTGCAAGTGTAGGGCAATAGCACATACAGTCTGTGCAGTATAAACACCATTACGCCTATGGAGAGTCGGGTACTCATAAATCACAAAAACCAACATGTGTG
The DNA here is from genome assembly GCA_032357475.1 of Enteromius thamalakanensis. Lineage (NCBI taxonomy): Eukaryota > Metazoa > Chordata > Actinopteri > Cypriniformes > Cyprinidae > Enteromius > Enteromius thamalakanensis. The sequence continues at coordinate 3,005,384 of JAUCMT010000051.1, forward strand.
TGTGTGTGTTTGTGTGTATACATAAAATAGATCATTATACAATAATCCTTCATGATTTTTATAAACTGCTTAAAGAGCTCGTCTTGCATGCCATGCAATACATATTTATTTGTTCTTTAAGTTAATAACCTTTGGACTTGTAATGAATTACGTGATGGCCCAGTTGTCTTATAATTTTTTCCAGAAAATCTCAAATTAGATGGAGCAAAACATCCTCCTATTTTACTTGTTTATTTACACAATATAGTTTGTTTTTGTAGTACTGAAAATAGCGAGTTTAAACTCTAAGAGTAAAGAAGAGTGCTCACAAAACCATAACCATAAAGAAACGCATAATGCATATCGATATGTTTACACATGTGACCTTACCTCAGAAGTCTTTCTAAAATCTCAGCACAAAGGCGGCAGAAGACATACTGACAACCTGGAATGCATGCTATGCTGAGACTTTATCATCTAAATGGGCAGAAAAAAACAAAAAAATCAGGAAACAGAGAGACTATACAAGAAGAAAACTTTAAGATTTTTTTTTAGTAGTTTTAATACTTGAAGCACCAGTAGTCTTGAGTGTCATGCAATAACCCACATATCTGTGCTGCTGTTTTGGTGGAAACCATGGATTAAAAAAAAAGAAAAAAACTGTTTAAGTCACACATAATAATAAATCAAATAACAGTGGTTTGTCGTGCCGACAAACTCTGTTTTTTTGGGGGGTTTTTGACAAATAAATTCCAGGGCATAAAAGCTGTGGCGAGCCTGTGATGACAAGTTGGGAATGTCTTCTGCTGTTATGATTGGAAATCTATTGGAAAACACTGCTGAGGCATTATTGTTCACATTGTGGGAAGGGCTCCCTCAGCAAAGCGTTATGAGTAATGCCTGTGGCCGGCCGCAGAGAATGCCAGTCTCTCACACTGAGATGAATTAAGGTCGACCTTGCATGGTAGTGTTGCTTACAGGCATCCGACTGCTACTTTTCACACTAGCATAATTAACCAAGTCTGCACTATTTCCCTCAAACTCTCTCTTTTTACTCCCACACGCATAAACAAACAAAAAGTCTTTATTCCTTAATTTGTATTGTTTAGGGAGCTCGAAGTGGACGTGAGAAGCCCAGACAATGAACTCAGCATGCCTGATGGTGGATTTACTGCGGGACAGGCCTAATTATCACATATTTTTGCCATCACTTAGTTAAGCAGAGATTCTTTCCATGCCTCCTCCTCTCTTAATTTACTTTTAAGGGGAAGGGTTTTGGGTGAGTCCAAGGACACTGTTTGGAATGCTGGAAGATGTTGCACAAACTTTTGCACCGCTAAAGGGTTTTTTGTGTGTGTGAAGAGGGAACAGAAGTATGCAATCAGAGAGGAACGAGCAGATTTTGTTTGACAAAATACAGGATGGTGGTGGCTGACACCAGGATACTCTCGTCTGGGCTGCAGGATGTGTTCCATAATTCAGAGCAATGATCTGTGAGGCCTCTTGCTTGCGGGAAAATGTGAAGCAGGAACAACATGTATGTTTTTGTGTTTTATAAATCATATCTGTGTATACATTTTTGAGAAAACATGAACAGGATGTTCAGCTCATGGCACTGACAAATACTTGGAAACCCATGTTTTGATTTAGTATAGTTATGAAGATTGGAAGCGCGACTCCCTTAGGAGCCTGAGTCTGTTGTGTCACAACACATATGTACACAAGCTGTTTTTCTTTTGTGGAATTCACACACTTTTGATCTTTTCTTTATAGCATGTAAAAGTGACCACTTGTAATGTCATGCAACAGCTTTCTTATGTGATCAACAGGAAAAATAATAATAATACAGCAACATTAGCTAGGTGATGAAAAAATAATAGATTTGAATATAGTAGATTTAATCAATTCTGCATACTCAGTTTCATGCCATTACAATTGGATCCTCTACATGTTTGAACATGGATATTAGCAAAAAAGCCTGAAAGTCTTGCAACATCGGTATAGGATATAATAAAAAGATTTCTGGAGGCAGACTTGGAATAAGAGTAGTAGAAACTACTAATTAATAGAAACTATTCATGGCGTTTTAGAATGAGAATACACAAAAAAAGTGTATTTAGACTTTAACTAGTGCAATTAAGAAAAGGCATCTTTTCCATGGACTTTCTTATAGGCTCCACAAAAAATAAAATAAAACACATTAATATGACACACTGAAAATCACAACATTTAAACTCAGACTATCTTTAACCATCTTATATTTAACATTTATATTTATATAAATATATTTAAAAGTAAATATATCTAAAATAATTTTATTACAAAATATAAAAAAAAAAAAAATTATAAGGACATTTATATTTAATATTTAAATAATTATGACGCAGAGTGCCAGTTAAAATTAAATAGAAGAAATAACTGATCAATTTAATCGTGTAAAAAAAAAAAAGTTTTAAAAATATAAACATTTAAATAAATTAATTAAATTAATTTATTTAATACAAATTTAAAACATTTAAAAATGTAGTTAAATATAACAATAAAACTATAAATTAATAGATTGACAAATCATTTTATTTAATTCTTTCTTTAATGTGTTGGTCAACAGTAACAATTTGACAAAAAAGTAGTAAAGTAATTAGATTAAACAGTCCTCACGTTTATGTACAATCTGATCGTATGAAGGCAACGGTCATTGTTTGTCTCTTCCTCGCTCAAAGAAAATGATGAGTGTTTGTCTCCTTTCACATCCCTTCCTGAGTTTGATTTCACACATGAGTTCGTGGGATCTTCTCAAAAGCAGGAAATGACTTCATGTTGCATTATTATACCAAAACTATGCACAGCCCACGAACACCTGGGCACACCTTAGCTTTCACTAAACCGGATACACCCACACAGTCAAACTCAAGTTTATTGCATAAGAATGTATGTCTCCAGACAACAACCACCAACAGCTTACATTATGAGGAACAACAGATCCATATCACACACCGCGCGTGGAAACGAAACAGCATGAAAACTCACTTATCACTTCCTAAATTTTGCCAGCCATACCAACCCATATAACACATACTATTATTAGGTCTTTAATTTGTATGATCCTGTTCGTTTTAATCAGATGACGCCATTTGACCTGCTGATAAACCAAGCCTGCTTTTTCTCTCAGAGCAGATGGGAAATGACACGAGGAGGGGGGAAACAGGGGCTCAGAACGGGGTTGAAGCCGAAGAGGAAAAAGGAGTGAAAATAAAGGGAAGGAAAACTTCCTGAGCGTCACGGGCTGCTCCAGTGACGCCTTCTCATTGTTTCTCAAGTGTTTAAAACAGAAAAGACACAGACTTGAACTTGTCTGTGAAGTAACCCTGAAAGCAGCAGATATTTTTATAGTTTCGTGTCTGCGAAGCCGCTGTCGGATAAAACAGACTCCTGTTGCAACATTTACCCATGTGACAGATGTAACATGTGAACATATTTGTCTACAAATGTGACACTCCACAGTTCAGTCCAGACATACACTCTCATATGCACACTTTCTTAACGTCAAACATCTCGAAACACCTCTCCATTTTGTTCCAGAATGTTCCAGCAAGTCTTCACGTCCACACATCCCCTCATTTACCCCCCTCTTGCAATCATCAACACCGACAATTCACTGAGAAACAAACCGGACACGGCCACAGGCCTAAAAATAAACCTCAACGGCTCCCAAAGGATTTCATTGAGTCATCTGCATTATACAAGCTCTCAGTGTCCATTTATGTGCTCTTTAAAGTAAACCAACTTTCCAACTTCAAGTAAAAAGTCTAAATATGATTGTAAATAATTCACTTGAAACTTTCACTGTGAAAACGATCGCTGCAGACCGATTGTTCCTTTCATTTTTCCGGAGCTCTGTGGTTGCAACAAGTGGAACTTGCAGCGCATGAAACAGTTGAGAATAGGTCACACTAACTCTATAGCATTGAAAAGCAATGGCAAAACACAAATAAAGCATTCAAGGGCTTTCCCAGATCCGAATGTCACACTTCTTTTTGGCCTGGTAGGGTAGCGAAGAAGACCTGAGAAATCAGGTTCAGGAAAATTCACAAGGTTAGTATTATCTAAGAGCACATCCGGTAATTTAGTATGGCTGCCGGTGATAAGGGCGTGGATTTTTCCTGTGTCACGTTGTCTATTCAGTTGACTGGAGGATAATGCTCTCCTGACCTCAGCGCTACAGTCTGCTCCACGTATCACTTTCTCTCTGTCTCTTTCTTTTATGATCCCTGTCTTTGTGTGTTATTGTCTTTCTTTTTTTGGCCTTACAAATACGAACGTTCTTCCACTCTCTCTCTCTGCAGCGAAATAGCAGAGTGTATCAATCGTTTGCCGTATACAATTCATACTTTGTCTGTACGGAGAATAAGAATATGAAAAGAATCCATTCTTTCATCTGCTTGTCTTCTAGTATGCTGGATTCCTGCAGTTCATTCTTTTTTCAGGTTTAATTTTTGATTTATAATGGACTCAAAAGCTATCTATCTGGACAATTAAGCTGGACAATTAGATAACATAATAGAATCTGCAAACAAATTATTTTTACATTTTTTCCCCCTATAAATTGTTTCTTATTTTTATCATTTAATAGCAAAAAAGACAAATACACATCCCCCCCAAGGATGTTACCCATACATGTGTGTCTGTGTATATACACTATATTATATATTAACTAGGCCTATATGAATAAATATATTCTTGTAGTATGTGCAATTTATTTTAGCTACCTTTAATAAACACATTTTTGTTGACTAAATCTTAACATTTATTTTTATTCAAATGTAGCTACCACAACCACTTACCTTTTTTCAGTGTTTTAATATTGCTGTAATTGCATAACTAAAATAAATATATTTGTATTAACATAATACAATGTGGAAAAAATCACTATATAATGTAGATATTATTAAAATTCTGTACATATAAAAAAGTATGGGATATTATATTTGTTATAAAAGTATGAAAAATAAATAAATGGCAATATCACTCTTGGTTTAGGTCAATGTAATTTCTGCATGTGCATGTACATATGACATGAAAAAGAAAACTGTCAAATCAAGATAAAATTATCAACAGAATATTGCGAAAATATTTTTTACATGTGTATATTTGTAAAATGTTAGCATTAGCAAGGCGGAAACAGATGTGGTGAAAATTACATTTACTCATGATGGTTCATTTTGCGATGCATATTGTATATATCCAATATTGTTCAAATTTAAATGAACAAAATTTTAACTTAATAAAATGAATAAAGTTTGAAAATCTTAAAGGTCACAAGTGCTCGCATTTTAAGAAAAACCAATCAAACAAAACTGTTTTTGTGGCCCCCATTAAAGGTGCAATAAATGCAATTTATTATATTTTGCAACAGCATCCATACATTACTAGGTATATCTAAAGCGTCTAATCTACAGTGCTCTTAGTCGCTAGTGATGAGAATAGCTATTCATTCAGCAACCGAGTAATATTTCTTCAGATATGCAAGGAATCTTTAGCAGTTCCAGATGTGGAATATTTGTCTCTAATATGGCTTTAAGAAGGACTCCTGCCTAAAAGATGGCTTGTCAGAGGTTTAATTTAGTAGACATGATTAAATGTAGACTGTAAATGTAGACATGATTAAATCTGAGCCTAAAGCCTCAGAAAAGCTACATAATGGACAGATGTTAACCATCAAAAGAATGTTCACTGTTTACAAGATAGAAAGAACTGAAGTCAGTGAACTAGTGACTTTCTTATACTAATTAGTTTAAAGAAGTTGGTTCGTTATGCAGTGTGTGCAAGACTAAAGCAGGTGTTGTGTTTAGAGTGTGTGTTGTGTGTGACTCACAGGCCTGAATCACAGGCAACAGATCATAAACACTGCTGGAGGCCTCCTCATTGGCCTTGACCCCTGTGCTCCCTCCCGCCTTCTCTCTATTCTTTCTCCCTTTTGTGTGTGTGTGTGCGCGCTAATGAATGTCTGCCCTCCCCGGGGGCTAAAGACTGAGACCAGGTCTTTAATGAGACATGGGTCACTATGCCCAGTCGACCTCAAGTTTCTCACACACTCAAAATGATGAGTGAGAGGTGAATGAGAAATACATCTGAGGGGATAAAGAAAGGATGTGATGTTCAGGTAACTACAGTAATTATCAAAGTGGGTAGGGATGCCCTCTTGGGGCATTTGGCCAATAATGTTTACAACACAGACAAAAAAAAAAAAAAAGGAAAATATAATATATTATATTATATATATATATTTTTCTTCAAATGTTTTCAAACTCATTCTCATGTCATACATAACGTTCTGTGACTTCTGCAAAACTATAGACTAAACTTCAAAAAAACTTTTCTTACTGGTGAACATTAAGCGGAAAAATCGGTTTTCTCTCGGGTACATTGAAAAAAATCTGTCAGGTATTTTGAGCAATAATATTTTAAAAAATATGTGCTGTATAAAATTAGGTAGACTGTATAAAATTTTTATTTAAGTAAACAAGTACTTTTGTACTTTCCCTGGAGTTAAATTGAAAAAGGAGTACTTTTACTGGAGTAATATTTTATTGTATGTATCCGTACTTTCACTCAAGTACTTGATTTGTGTATTTCGTCCACCTCTGACATGACTTAAAAAAATACTTAAAATACAAGCATTCCTTTTACATTGCATCAAATCAAAAGCGACAGTAAAAACATTTATGCTACAAATTTATACGCATTTTTATTTCTAATAAATGCTGTTCTTGTGATCATTTTTATTTTATTAAGGAATCAAGGATCCCACAAAAAAATAAATAAATAAATATATAATAATAATAAAAAAGTAGAAAAAGTATTGATAATAACAAAAAAATCCCTTTGGCACTAAATAAGCATAAGAGAACAATTTCTACAGG
>JAUCMT010000051.1:3012382-3035663 GCA_032357475.1 Enteromius thamalakanensis
ATAGGCACCTTTCACTTTTCCGGTTGCCACGACGTAACTACTAACGTCGCTACAACGAAACTTTGGTCACCAGATTATGTTGCAGTAACTTAACAGTTACGTATTTTTGTTAGCTGGGTAACTATCTTTGCTTGCTGTCATTCATGGAGGCTTAAAACAATAGAACAAATGAAGTGATCAAATCAAACAATGAGATTTGAGAGATAATCTTTCAGGAAATATCAGTTTATCAACAGGGTTAGGTGCTTCTACTGTTTACCCTTGATAATTAGCTATCATTTCCCACTGATTTTAGGAATATATTTTTAATAGGGTTATGTTTAAAACCTAAAGGTATTGTTGCTGGGACGGTGCAATGAGAGCTGCTTAATAAACACAACTTAACAGACAAAAAAGATTGTTTCTTGTGAAACCTTTCACTTTCAAAACCACTAATCCACTAAAGCCAACTCAAACTATTTTTGCTTCTAATATGCAAAAGATGTTGCACAACTCACATGTCAGTCATGAAAACAAATAAACAAATTTTACAGACACTCTAACTGTGACATAAAACTGTGGAAGTAAAACACAGTCCAATTATTATAGTATAAGATACTGAATATGTTTTAATAAAAACCGGCAGAACGGCAACAAGTAATTGCTTCCATAGAGTACATCAAACTGCGTAGGAATTTGTAAGCCGAGTTTGTCACAATCACATGCAACGTTTTACAAAAGTTGTAGGTTTGTTTTTATGACGCCGTTTTAGTGCCACCTTAAAAAAAATTAAATCTAAAATTACAAGATACTGCATATTGTTTGTATTTCGCTATTTAATCCCAATCTAGGCCAGTTACATGTGCAAAAGCGCAAAATTCTACAAAGCATTTTCCCTGTTTATATCTTGTTTTCACGTTCATTGTCATTGCCACTGTTTTTGCCATAACCTCGTTTTCATTGTCATGTTTAATTTGCTACTTTGGACTGCCCTCTTGTATTCTGACCATAGACTATTTTCTGTGTTCTGTGTTTTGCTGCCTGCCCTGTGTCAGGCCAGGACTGCACTGGGATCAGTGCAGTCAACTGCAAACTCACTCAAGTCACAAACCAGTTAATCACCGCACCTGGAGCTCATTAGGTGAGCTTGTATTTAAGCTCCACTCACCAGTGTGTCTGCGGCGGTGATTAAGGTAGCATTGTTTGAGGTAACACTGTATAAGGTAATACCACTTCGACTTACCGTCTGGCTCTTCCTGATCTATGTTAAGATATGTGCTAGGGGATGACTTACCTCTTGATGAGTTTGTGTTTTAAAGCTGCCACGTTTGAATGGAGATTGTCATCTGAATGGACTTACCCAGGACAAGCGATCCTTGTCCTGGAAGGACACTCACTGACCTCACTTGAGCACTAAATCACTGAAGCACTATCACCGGAACCACTCGTGAGACTGTGATATACCAACCTGTGTATACTTACCGTCCACTCCTTACCTGTCTTCCCAGACCACCGCTCCACAAGGCCTCGACGTCCTATGGATGTACCTGCAAGAGAAGCAAAGTGATCGTTAATATCACGGAAATCCAGAGGACTATTATTACCAGAGGAATCTACTTGCCTGAGGAATATCCATTCCTGTGATTGGTGCACGATCTTCACCACAGAAAGACTTTGCTACACCTTTCATTCAAAGACTTTCAATGATATCAATAAATATTATTCTTCACCTTACCTGCTTGTCCTCTCCTCCTTACAGCTGAGCTTTACAGCATCAAATCAAAAGCGACAGCAAAAACATTTATAATGCTACAAATGTATACGCATTTTTATTTCTAATAAATGCTGTTCTTGTGATTATTTCCATCATAATGGAATCAAGGATCCCACAAAAAAAAAAAAAAAATTAAATATATAATAATAGTTAAAAAATATATATATATTACAGTAGAAAAAGTATTGATAATAATAAAAAAATCCCTTTGGCACTAAATAAGCGAAAGAAAGAGAAATAGAGAAAGAGAATTTCTACAGGATAATTTTACACTAAATGGCTGCTAAAAAAAATCAGCTTTGCCATCAAAGTAATACATTTCATTGTATAATAGAAATTGTAATAATATTTCACACTGTTACTACTTTTACTATATTTTTACATATTAGTAACCAAATCTTGCTACTAACTAGTTGCTTATTAGCATAGCCTACTTATTATTAACACATTGGCATTTTTTAGTACTTATAAAGCACAAATTCTGCATGAACAATTACCTAAATTTAACAATTTCGTTACTAAGTATTAATATACAGCAAATCACGAATTTACTGAGGCAAAAGTCATAGTTAATGGTTTGTTAATAGTAAAAAATAAGCCCTAAAATAAAGTGTGACCAAAATCCAAAAACTTTTCAACAGTATGATATGTCCAGGACATTTTATTCACTTGATAACCCCAAATTATACAAATGATGTTATAGCATTATTACAGTAATTCTCTCAAAATAAGATACTCCCCTATTATCAAAAGATTTTTTCAGGTGCTTTGATATATACAACGCTTTCCATACCATTTTATTTATATGGCACTTTGAAGAATGATGTATAAAAAATGCGTAGCTGCTTAGTCCTGGATAGTTATAGAACAGGTGGGTGGGTTAATGGCAAGTAACAGGAAAAGAGACAACAAAATGATGTCAGGAATCAGGGTGGAGGGCTCCAAACAAGAGAAGTAAACAGCAGGAGAAAGGATGTTTATGAGTGTGTGTGTGCGAGTGACATCATTAGGTTGGCGGTTCATCTGGGCAAGAATTACATGTATGGGTGGAGACTCTATGTTTTTCAACTCTAAAACACAGAAATGTGGCCTGATCAGTCACCTGATGCTGACGACACACACACATACACCGCTTAAAGATTTCCCTGTCTCTCCTTTTTACTTTCTCTTTCACAAACACTCACAGAAAGAAACTTAAAGGGACAGTTACTCCATAATCATAATTGTGTCATAGTCACCTTAATATTCTAAACCGATCCATTTTAAGAATTCAGATATACTGTATACATCAATACAATATGCCCTTTTGTGTTCCAGAGGCGAAATTAAGTCATAAAGGTTTGGAACGACATAAAGGTGAGAAAAGTTCATTTTCATTTTAGGTGAACCGTCTATTTTGAAACTGATTTCTGAACTGTACTTGAATTCCATGAAGGCAAATATTCATAGAAAATGAAGATCAGCACAGTTTGACACAGAGAAAATAGAAGCAGGAAAAATGAAAGAGTGGATTAGACAAGAATAAAGAAAAACAGACGGGGGACTAAATGCCAATGTAAAGAGAGAACAGGCCTGACGAGCTGAAGAAAGAGGGGAAAAAGGAACGTAATAAATGAGGGAAGGACAGACGGAGACAGTGAGCAAATAAAGATGAAAAAAGCTCTGACAGATACATAGAAGAAAAGAAAATAAGACAGAGAGAGACAGTTGATTCAGACTGTTGCCTGATCCAGTCTAAGGCAGTTGGCCCTTGGCTTCTTACCAGGCGTAAATGTACAGTAATTCAAAGCATGCGACTTGACGCCGGCCGGGGGAGAGAGAGAGAGTGTGTGTGTGTGTGTGCTGTGGTCAAACACAAAGAGTATACATCTGTCTCTCCAGAAACACTCTAATTCACTCAAACAAACAAGCTCCCTAGTAGGACTGACACACGTGATGAAATTATTCACACAAGTAGATGTGCTCATTATGAATCTAATCGGATTGCTGTAGTTATATCCATATAAGACAGTCTGTGTTCCACCTCTCTGTCTGAAGCTTCAGCCTCAAAAGTAATGACGCCTGCCTAATGTGGCCTGTAACGCTGAGAGATTTACAATACATTTCAGCTGCAGCAAAAATAACAACAGGGTGGAATGTAAAATGGATAGTTCACACTCCGACAATCTGATTGGATGATGCAAATTTTATTACACGTTTTGCTGTGTATTACTATATCTAAATAAATGAGGAAAACATGTCCAGGTTAAAATATATATATATATATATATATATATATATATAAATATTTTTCTGTAAACTATTATAAAAGATTTCCATTGACCCAATTTCCAAAATCACCTATGAAGTTAGCAATGCATATTACCAATCAAAAAATACCTTGCAATATATTTATGAAAGAAAATTAACTAGCTAAATATCTTCACGCAACATGATCTAAGATTTTTGCCATAAAAAAAAATCTATCATTTTGACCCATACAATGTATGTTTGGCTATTGCTAGACATATTTAATCATTTAATGTGTGTGTGTATAATATTTTAACAAACAACACTGCATTACCATGCCTAATAACCAAGACAATGTAATAGACCTTTATTGTATGCAGGCCTTATCCCAAAAGAGAAAAAAAAGCAGCCTGCCTGCTCAGACTGTGACATGCAGTTCCAGCAAAGCTATTGGTTGTTGATTATTTTAGGTTCCATTATTTCATTGTTCCTAGTTCACACATTTTCATAGAGTTCATTGTGATGGAGTAGGATTCATAAAGACATTCCTCTGGGTTACATTTCAGCATTAAGTCTGCTGCAGACAATATTCCACATCTTCAGCAGTGAACTCATGGAAGAGTGCACAGCAGGGCTGAAATGGAAAAGCCAGCCATGAGAAAGAGCGCAAGAGAGATGGAGGGGGTTGGGGAGCAAAGTTGAGGAGCTAGATATCACGAAAGGAACAGTAAACACTTCCTGCATTGCTCCCTGCAGAAACAGAGCAATCACACACTGTACTTTACTACAGTTTTACTATATGATTAAGGAACCAGAGACTCTCTCACTCTATTTTGCACATAAATTATTATTAAAAAAAATAAATAAGTCAATCAATGTGATGAACCCTATAGGCACTCTTCCTTTCCACAGTAAATAAAAAAATATATTAAAATTAAACTAAATTTTTATTTTTTATTTGTATGAAAATTTTAGTTAAATCATATAATATTTTTATGAACAAACAGATTTTACTTCATCACTTTTACATTATTTTTTATTTGAATATACATTATATAATTATTCTTTTTAGGTTTTTATTCTGTATTTTACATTGAAACCACAGGTATCATCTCATTAAGTCTAATATACTTTTCCGTGTTTTTTGCAGGACATTATTTTTTATTTTCTTTATAATTTATATACATTTCATATGAATATAATAATAATTAATAAACCATAATAAATTAAGTTTTTTTAAAAATATAAATCCAGTAGCAGTAAAACCACATGCATCACCCCATCAAATCAAATATAAGTGAACTTAAACTTGTCACAGTTTACTGCATAAATACAACATAACTGAACTTTTTCCGGAGTGCATTGTACAAACAACTGCATCAGAATCCCTGATCGCCTCTCTACAAAAACAAAAGTGATAAAACAGAAAGAAAGAGAGCGAGAGAGAGAGCGTGTGCTTGTATCCAAGCTACAAAGGAAGTAAACTGCAAAACAAGGCAGTGAGCAACAATTTAGACCTTTTTCGAAAGGTCTGCCCTCATGAGCTTCACATGACTCCACTTTACCCTGCTCCTCTTTTTGTCTCTCGCTTTCTTTCACCACACAAAGCGTACTTGAGCGTTATCTAGTTATCTCTCGCGCTCAAAATTGCTGTACAGTTATACAGTTAGCTGTGACCTTTCTTGCTCTGTGCACTGCTCTCCCCTCTCTCTCTTTCTTCGTCTATCTCTTTTCTCCCTCTCCCTCCTTCTTCTCTCCGGCACACAGGCTCCCTGTGTGTTCTGGACTGAATGGCATGCAAATGGAGTGGGTGTTTGGGAGGCCTTTCATCCGGCCCTGAGAGAGTGAGTAAGAGAGAGAGCGAAGAAGAAAAAAGGAAAAGAGACAGTCATCTTTTATCCATTTGAGTGAGAACAGTTGTCCCAGCAGTTAGGCGGTGAGAAAAAGCAGGGTGGAGGTTGCCCTGTAGAGTTTGACATCTGGCGGACATGCTGTGTTCATTCGAGTCGCAGGCTCATTTGCCCCTGTGAACAGCAGGGACAAAGCAGCCCACTCACACAACACCGCGAACACAGTAAAACCTTACTTTAATGAACAAAAACTGATGAGAGTGCACAAAAAAGCCTGTATAATACAGTATGCGCGATCTCGGGTCAGGCTTAAAGGGATAAAACCTGTCTTTTAAAACCGGGTTGCTAGTTTTGTAATTACTGACTTGCACAGTGCGGTGGATATGTTTGCGGTTTCACAAACTAGAACCTCCTGAAAGTGCCTGAGGCCTTGAGTAAATTATTCCCCTGTCGTGTCTTGTGACTTGATCCATATCTGATTTGGGCTCCTAGAAGCACAAAGGAAAGGGGAAGTTTTTCATCAGGACATGTGCAGTTCACTCTTCTGGGGAGATATAAACTTCAGGAGCCATCAGTTTGACCAGTAATACATTTGAAACTGAAGTGTAAATACTTTAGGGGACTGGCCACGGTGTAGGAATTATAAAGGACTGGTGACTGAGATGTTTGTGTAAAGCAGTTATCGCCTCACACAGACACACACACACACAAACCCTGTGTTATCCAGAGATCTGGATTGTTTAGGTTAAGTCTTGGAGTGGTAGTGTGAAGCTCCAGGGAAGTGCGTGTGTTTGGTGAGTGTCAGAGGCCCAGGCTGGAGATGTCGGCACTGGCTGAGGTTTGTGACATCTGGAATGGCATCCTTCCTTAATGTAAACAGCATTGTGTTTTTGCTTCAAAACACCAGAGTGAGTGCATTTCAAGTGTAAAGTAATGTATAAAACATTTTTATACTGTGTAAACAAAACAAAAAAAGCAATGAGATCAATAAATAATACTTTTTCAGAATTGGACCAGATTTTTAAAGTAAAGTAAAAAACAAATTAAACTAAAAGTAAAAATGATCAAATCTCCAATCATCTGTCTAGTGGTTCTCTATCAGAGGTCTGTAATTCAAGGGGGCCTCAGGAAACGTACATGCAGTTTAGCGTTAGTTCACCCAAAAATGAAAATTCTGTCATTAATTAAGCTACTCACCCTCATATCGTTCCATAACCATAAGTCCTTTGTTCTTCTTTGGAACACGAAGTATTTTTTTATAAAATGTAGCAAGAATGTTGATAAAATAGTAGTAATTTTGAAACTACAAGAACACTTTTTGTGGTCAATGAAAACAATAGCATTCAACAATTCTTCACCCCGAGCTGGTGCTTTTCAACACTGTTGTTTACAAGGAGAGAACCACAGCAGGATGCTGTAGAGGAGAAATGAGGAAAAACTAGATACTGCCGCCATCTGCTGTTAATATTTACTTACTGCAGCGCCGTGCAACACAGGCCTTGAATAGAATACTGTGGTGGATACAGTTTAGCATCATTTAAAATGGCTTGAAACTTTGTTGCAAACAACAGTATGCTATGGAATCTTTGTCTTATTACACTATTCATAAAATCAATATTTCAATAGAAAGCTATTTTTCCAGTAGGATCAATTTTCCCTGTTTAAGGCACTTAACTAAAATAAAGTAAAGAAAGAAAATAATGGCTAAAATTGTTTGATAAAATAAAAAAACTATTTGAATGTGTTGGCAGCTCAACTCCTATGGCACTAAGAGATTAGTAAAATGTCCATTATCAGCATACTTGCTGTAAATTCTTACATTCTACATAATTATGTGACTTTCATTACTTTAAAAAAACAAAACGGTATAGTAGGCCTATTCAGATACTCAGTGTCCACAACTAAATGCTTTTCTGATTGTATCTCAACAATGACAAAAAGAAGAAAAAAAAGACGAAAAAATATATATATCAGAACAAATGTATTAGATATTGTGAAAATAGATTATGAAGAAGTATTTAAAACATTATTTTTTATTTCCACTACCAGTAAATATATCATTTTTTGAAATTAAGCTGGCACTAGCACAGTTTTTCCCAAAAGAACTGAATCTTTCCTTGTTTCCTGACAGAAAGTCTATAAGAAGGCAACAGATACCATCACACACATACTGAAAAAAAAAAACTATCAGAACATCTGCCCCTCTCTCTCTCTCTCTCTCTCACACACACACACACACACACAAAGTCTATATGTCAAACGCCCGAGGGCTTTCTGCTCCGCAGGCAACATTTATAACAGGGTCTGTCCTGTAACTGTATGTTTACACACGTTCAGATATGGACACACATTTCTGTTATTAAACTGGCATCGCATCCTTTCCTTTGCTTGTTTTCTATCTTAATCCATCCATTTTTGACACTGGCCCAATTTTTTTATTAAGATTTATATACAATAAATAAGAATTTATAAAAGAATAAATCGATGTATTGTATGTTAGGACAATATTTGGCAGAGATACAACTATTTGAAAATCTGGAATCTGAGGGTGTAATGAATCAAATATTGAGAAAATTCTAAAGGAATTACAGACTTTGTTGTCCAGGGTCACATTTCTTCTCCCCTTTACTTTCATTCTTCTTCTTCCTTATTTTCACTGTCCCATTTGTTACTCTTTTGTCCTCTCCTCTTTCCTCTCTCCTTTTTACTTTTGTTGTTTCTCTTCCATTTCCTTTTTTCCCCTTTCCCTCTTTTTCTATTCCCCCTCCCCTTTCAATTTCTTCATTTTCATTTAGCTTTTTTCTCTTGGTCCACCTTTTCCCTTTCCAATTTCCTCTCTGTTACCCATTATTTTTTCTCTTCCCTTTTCCCCTACCTTACATATTTCCTCTTCTTTTTCCTCTCCCATTTCCCTTCACTTCAAAACTTCGTCTTTTTGGCCCCCTTTTCTCCTTCTTTTACCATTTGCTCTGTTTTTCCTTCTTTTCTCACGTCTTCTATCATTCTTTTTCACTCTCAAATCTCTACTCCTCTTACGTTCCCATCTCTCTTTATTATTTCATTCTCATTCCCTCCCTAATGTACCTCAGACACAGCATATATAAGTTTTGTTAATGATTTCTTATATAAAAAAGCACAATCTCTTTTTATAGTCTGATGCAACAGACGATTTCATCACATATTCACAGTTGTATGATAATCTAGCATCAGCAGCACACACCCGCACAGCTCATCTTTCACTAGTGATGTGTGATACCTGGGATGAGACGCGGCTGTATGCTTTATGTTACTTTATGTTCTTTATGTTCAGACGTGAGGTTGATTATACATCTATGCATTATTATGCATGTATGCGTATGCACCTGTCAGCCTACTGTAGTTTTCCAGCAGGTGAGGTGTGTAAAAATGCTTTTTCAGTGGTCATCATCGATCCCATCTGGTCAATTTGAGGTCACAAGCTGGTAGAGGATGTATTAAGAGAAAAGATGAAACAACAGAGGAAAAAAAAAAATCACATATGCAAGTCACTTCTCTCAGAGGATACGAGTGTGTGTTCGCTACATTCAGATCAAACCACCAGAGGTTCCTGTCAAAAAATGTTGGATGGATTTTTACTGAGTTATCCAAAGAATTTACACACAGCTGTCCATCATTTGTCATTTTGAGAGACAGCTGATAGAGGATGATTCTGACCAATCAGCAGTCAGCTTGGTAACATTTAAAGAGACAGTTCACTAAAAAATGACATCATTTTCTAACTTCTTTTCCATTCCAGTTTATTTCTTTTGAGAAATAAAAATTTGATTAATGCACAGGTTGCTCTTTTTTCAGTGACTGTGGATTGAAGATTTCAAGCCATAAAATGGACCCTAAATGATAAAAATGTGTCATCA
The DNA here is from genome assembly GCA_032357475.1 of Enteromius thamalakanensis. Classification (NCBI taxonomy): domain Eukaryota; kingdom Metazoa; phylum Chordata; class Actinopteri; order Cypriniformes; family Cyprinidae; genus Enteromius; species Enteromius thamalakanensis. The sequence goes on from JAUCMT010000051.1 coordinate 3,022,108, forward strand.
AGTTATCAAATGACTTGGCTTATATGATTTTGAGGTTTTCTTTAGGTGAACTGTCCCTTTAAATTTTTAAATGCTATTCCTTACCTCAAATCAAACGTTCTCATTAAGCATTATACTTTCCTGCTTTTTTTATATATACCCTCTTTCAGACAAAAAAATAAAAATAACAACAATAAGAATTATATATTTCGATAGGCTGCAAAAGTAAATGTGTAACAATGTTATGTTTTGGTTATCTTTGAGTACATCTTTCAGTATACACTGGTTGCTATCCAACAGGCTTTAATAGTATTCAATAGTACAGATGTTTTTTCTTTTCTTTTCTTTTTTTTAAATCTATTTGCAATCAGACAGTTACTCAGAAATGCAAACAACCATTGTTGTTTTCGAACAGATAGACGCAAAATAAAAGTGTCCCACAAAAACGACGACACATTCTTCACCACTCTGAAGCATCGAGGCAGCCCGGTCTGTGCTCGCAAGTCAACATTTAGGCTGTTGAAATTCTCAGTTTGCCTTTACAGAAACAAATGATCGCGAAAGCATACCCACAATCTTTAGCTGCAAATTTTCATCAGACAGGCTTAGTGTATAAGTCAGTTCGTTCTGATGCGTTTAGGGGTATTTGATAGGAATACTGTGTGCATGTGTGAGTTTCTGTGAATCACTGAAGCTTGTCTATTTGGTCACAACTCATCTTTAACACCCTGTTTTTATCAGTCAAGGAGAGGGAGGAGCAACTCTTTGCAACCTCTTAAAGTGCTGGCTCCTCTCTCCCTTCGTCGTACCCTCTTATCTCCGATAAGGACAGTGTTTCAATCTTCATTTCCAATGAAACTGTTCTTAGGTGTGGTTTGCGTCGAGCTCCTCGCTGCTGGGGTTCATGGTGGAGTCACTGGAGGGAATGGTTTTGCTGATGCGGTCCAGAGTGTCTGCGCTGGTGGAGTGTTTGGACTGAACTTTGCCGATTTCCTCTAGAGCGCTGGCCAAAGAGTCCAGGTCACCTCTTTCCTGATGCTGAGCTTCCCATAAACTTAGAATGACAGCGGACGGGCTTGTCTGGCACGCGAAATAACCCAGGTTTCTGTGTGGAAGGAAAAGATGAAGGATTAACAGCATAGCTCAACCAGAACAAAATTACAATATCAACAGCTGAATCTCTCTCTGCAAAGAGAGAACGGGGACAAATTGCATGGTGAGGAAGTGAATAGAAATGCTAATGCAACTGAGTATATAAAAAAAAAATTACTTTAAAGTGGCCCTTTTACGGATTTTTGAAAATTGCCTTCCGTGCAAAGGAGTGGTTGGGAAATATAAATCGTTGAGTAAATCCTTTAGGAATCGTTGAACAAAGTTTAAAATAAATGCATATAAGACAATGACCTTGCCTGCATGTCAACCTGTTACTGGGGACCCACAATATGAACCTTTCATTACTCATAATATGATATTTTACATGTTTTTAAGTTTACTACCGGTCTGTGAAATCCAACCTATTATACACCAGAAACTGCTAAAACATTATAATATGGTTACATTTTTTAACATTAGGGTAACACTTTATAGGTGTTACATACAGTATGTTACATGCACTTACTATTATAATAATAAATTATGCATAATTTCACGCAAGTAACCCTAACCCCTAATCTCTAACCATATGGTAAATGCATGTAGTAAATTAATTGCTATTACTCAGTGGCCTAATTAACAAGAGCATCTTAAAATAAATTGTAACCAACATGAATTTGTACACATACAGTACTAATGTGTTATTAATTAACATTTAAACAGTTTAATTAAAAATATGGCAAATTTACAAATACAGTATTTATAAATAGAAAAACATTAACCTAGATAAATAAATGCTGTATAAAATAGCTGTGTTTATATAGCGCTGCATAAATCCAGTGTTTTTATTTTGAATACCTATTGCTCTAACCCACAAGTTTGGTTATATAAATGCATATTATTCCGCCGAGACACTGAATTATTACACTCTATTGCAAGGATTCTCAGTCTGCATAACTTTCAATTTAACAATGTTATCCTGTAATGCTTGTATGCCCCAACAACATATAAAAATGGTTAAATTAGTTTATAAAAGCGAGAAGGATATTAAAGAAGTTTTGCTGGAAGAAAATCAACCCATCTTTGAGCCGTAATTGAATCACAGAAGCGGAAATCACAGTTCTGCAGGTGTGTGTCTCAGAGGCGCAGACATAGATCATCTTTTGCCTCCATATTTTAGTGCAGCTAGGCTTCATCCCCCTTCCTGTTGACCTTGTGCTGACCTTGCATTGTTATTTTAGAAAACAAATAGTCACACCAGCCAGTGAAGTTAAAACAGCTAGAGAATTAACCATCATGCAAGCTGGTTATGATAGTCTGGACCAATTTGTAGTTAAACAGCCTGCTGTGGTCACAAAACATGCCATGATGGTCGTTTCAGCAGGATATTGTACCTCACCATTACCCAGAGTTCATCAGCAATATACGGCAGTGGCATGTAAACAATGCAATTCTTTGATTTTCTGTGGGTTTTCAGACTCCAGCAGGGTGCAGTGTTGCGCTACATCTCCTGCACCGCAGCTCTCTGGGTAATTGCCCTCTGCGCTGTTTAGACGAGCTTGCACATCCTCAGAAGGTAATTGCAGAAATCCGCTTAACAAGGAGGAGACATTCTCATTACACACTGCCTGGGGCTCTGACCAGCTAGAAAATTCCCCTAAATCCTTCTGTCCGACTCTCCCAGCCTCATTTCAAAAACAACTCTGTCTTTTATCCCTGGTGAAAATATTACAAAAGTAAACCCACATCACGAAAGAAAGTTTTATTCATCCTCCACTGCAGTGAAGTGAATAAACATGCGACAGATTTAAAAAAAAAAAAACTCTAGGACATTTTGATCGGAGGCTCTGTTTGTACAAAAGCTTTTTTTGAAATCAAACCACAATGGGGAATGGAAATAAATAAAAACAGGCAGCTAGTTCTAAGTTCAACTGTTGTTAAGAATTGCCAGCTGGGCAGAAGGCCAAGGATGTTTTTTTGAGTGGACTAAAGACAAAGAGCAGAAAAAGTTAGATCTGAATGAATGTTTAAGCACATTCATGCTCAACATGAAAGAAATCAAAATTGAAAGTTAGAGTTCTCTCAATAATGAAAATGCATATGCGATGCTAAAATCTTTACTATCAATTTTGTTTGATTTAATGATGCATGAATTTCTTTAAAAAAGAAATGATAGGGTGTCTATGTTAAATACATGTTCGAACGGCATGAGGGACAGAATTAGCTTTTTAAGGTGAACTGTCCCTTTAAGGTTGAGTTTATCTGTGTTGATGTATTCTCACAGATGAGTAATTTTCCATGAATTGGAGGGTGCGGGATGCATGAGTTCGATCACATTACAGCCCCATAGTTACTGCCTGTGGCTTTGCCGAAGGTTAATGCGACCATGTGCTGGAAGAATATGTGGCAAATTAGACACGTGGGGCTCCATATGTTTGTATTAAAGCATCATTTTATATGCTTCTTATGGTCAAAACATGTCTGTCAGGTTGTGTGTTACTGCATGTTTCTTACCTGTCTATATGCAATTTCTGCGCTAAGAGCTGCCAGTCTTTTCCCTTGGCATTCGCTGTGTCGAAGGTGGCGCAGATTCTCTGGCGAATGGACAGGGGGATTTTGAAGGCCCTGGAGCCCGTTTGGGAGGTGATGGTACAGTCTGATTGTGTGAAGAATGGCACTGTGTCTTTTTCACTCTGGATGTAAAAGTACCACAGTGACATATTAAAGGGGATAAATTGAAGTGGGATAAAACGATCAGGAAAATCACATTTCAATTCATTAAAAAAAAAAAAAAAAAACGGTTTTCCATGACCACTTGTCTCAAAAACACCTATAATATTGATGGATCAGCATGATATGAATTGATTTAATTTTTGTCTCATTATAATTAGGGCTGTCAAAATTGGCGCGTTAATTGTGCAATTCATTTTTTTTCAGTTCAATATAATGTTATGCAATTATTGCTCTCAAACCCGGAGGACATGACATGTTCAAGGTGATAAAACCAGTTATTTCTGAAAAATTGACTCTAAAAAATATGAATTTAAACAACCTCGATTTGATCTAATACTTGATGATTGTATTGCAAAGTAAAGTGAGTGCCTGAAAGCAGTGTTAACATTGTTATTGATTTTTATCATACCTGATTAATGGTATGTTTACTAATATGGCCAAATAAACACCCAAAATTGTCAAAATGGCAATTTTTGGTGAGGGACCTTGTAAACACAGTATTAAATGAGTTAAAAAGTTCTAGTTGGGAGAAAACCAAATGTGTGTCAAATACACGTTATGTGCATCAGGATTTAAAGAGACAGTGCTGATTTTAAAATCGAAACCTGCCACAGCTACAATTAATATTTTATTTGAGTTCAGTTAAATTAAACGTTGCTATATTTATCAAAGCATATTATATGTCAAAAATAATGGCTTTCATTTATACGGTAATTTAAATGGCTATAATTAATCTCATGAATTGAGGGAACAGAGTCAGTAGCCTTCATTAATACTAGACTACTTTGTAGAGTGGATGCCATTAAACACATATTTAATATAATCTTTATGTTGTTTATACATTAACTTGGAGATTCAACTGACAATATGAATACAGAATATAAATACGTTATTAAATGAAGTTAATTAGAGAAAAATGTTTTCATTAGTTTTTTTAAACCAATTGACAGCACTAATTATAATTTTTATTGTTAGCTTTTTGCCATAAGAATTAATAGCAGATTTTAGGTTTCAAGTCCAATTTAAGCCCAATTTAAGTCCAATTTATTAAAAATACTTATAAAATATCTCTATTGCACTTTATTAACATTTCAGTATTTTGTGTGTTTTTCATTATGTGACTTTTAATCTTCCAAACCTCAGCAATGGTGGTGTAGACCTGTAAGATCTGCTCATGACCTTTGACCTGCCGAACACTGATCTTACAGGAGAGCTGATTGGCTGCTGGACTGTAGCGCTCCAGAGAAAAGGCACACTGCAGAGGAGACTGGCTACTGCACCACACCTGAGAGAAGGAGAATTCCTGCACCAAAAGATGAAGGAGGAAAAAACAGTGAATATTTTTAGCAGGAATCAATACGGAACATATGTGCCTCTTCTCCTCTTCTCCTTATTGTTATTCTGCTGTTGGAGCCGCTGAAGCTAATTTACTTAGTGTCATGTCACTGACGGCCCTGCCAGAACACAGCCTAGTATGACAAAACAGTGCTTGCTATGGGTATGATTTGGATAAAAATACGCCTGCGGTCATAAAGCTTTACGAAGAAAGGAATGGTGGGTAAACAGCATGGAGAAAAACACTCTTGAGACTGTGTCATCCAAAAACAGAAACAATTTGACAAAATAATACGAATACTGAAATACAGCTTTGCTGGTGAAGCAAATAAAACTCGTCCATACTAAACCTGACAGCATGATACTTAAGTGTTCATGATGGTTTTCCAATCAATGCCATAGGATGTTGTTATGGCCCAAATCAAAATGAGCTCTATGAAGGCTATTAAATATGATTTGGGTTTCATTTTAACAAGTTTAAGGGACTTTTTGATTGTTTGGAGAGAAAATTGCTTTGAAGAGCATCTAAGCTTTCAACTTGATGTATTATGCACCAAGGTTATTATACTTAATGTTAAGGGATTTGAAAAACATATTTTGTCCATTCAATTCATTTTTGAAAACATAAATTTGACTGACATCATCCTGTAAAACCATACAGGTGGAAAAAACATCCTTATCTCCAGGAAAAAGACACTGAATCCCTACCACGGCCTCTGGCTAAACTACCTTAAACAGAGCTGTATTAATATTCATACGACCAGTCAAATGAACACTGGAATTTGACATCTCATTAATATTCAGCCTCATATGCATATTAACAAAACTCATGCATATTCATACGAAGCTGGCATCTATATTCATGAGGACAGCACCTGGCAGGTGGTGAAAGGTTTGATGCTCCACAGGAACTGGGGGATGTCCTGGATGGAGACCTGCAGGCTAAAAGAGTTCGCTCTGAAGAGCAGGGTCTTGGGTTCCTCCAGGAGGCGCCCTCCTCGACCCCGTTCCACAGATACCACCTCCTGCAAGGAAGAGTAAATAAAGATATAAACGCTCATGCATAAACACATCCTGACGCATATAATACCCTACACCGGGAACAGAACTCAACTGATTGCTCATGTTTAAATTATTCAGCTGAAAAACAGCCCTCCTACGCTACACAACAGTTATTTCCTGGATATGGCGGCACCTTTAATCTTCGTAACCCGAGAAGATGAAGCGGAAAGTGATTAAAAACCTCAACGCGAGGCTGACGTTTCCAACCCCTAGACCAACAAACAGGTCGAAGAAATGCCTGCATTGCATTTTCATCTACAAGAATGGAATTACAATAACACTCTGGACTTAATATAAAAAACAAAACCTGGCAACACAACAACTAATAAATCTAAAGATACAATGCCTTCAATTACCACCTCAGTCGAATACAATGAACATCGTCTACCTTTCCTCTGTGCACAAATGCAACACACACACACAAAATTGCATGCAGAACAGGAATAAGAGACACTGGATGGACAGAATCGGCATTGATGAAAGGCACAGGTGATTTTGTGCTCTTTGCATCTATTCTGAGGGAATTGTTGACAATGGCACAGTAGCATTAAAAGCATTAGGTCTCTCTCTCTCGCTTTCTCTCTCTCTTTGTCACAAAAGACAGGAAAACAGTCTCTTGCTGTGATGGCTGCTGATCGATCCTGGCCGGAATTCGTTCAGTGTCCAGAGAGGAATTCATTTGCTGTTTTGTGAAATGCAAACAACGCTGACAACAAAGAGTACAAAAGAAGAAGAAAAAAATAAATAAATAAACACGGCGGGTGAACGGCTGGATAAACAAAGTGGAAGAGTGCTTTGGTGTGGAGAAATACAATCTTTGACCATTCACTCGTGAGTGTGTCCTTTTTGGGAAGAAGACTTCACAGAAGCGAGTTCTGTCTCACGCGTGAGGTTTTTCTATCATGGTGGAATCTTTCTATATGCCTCACCTAAACCTCAGGTCTGCAAATTTATAGAGAGATTATACAGATCATTCTACAAGATACATTAAAAAAAAACAGTAATATATATATATATATATATATATATATATATATATATTCAGAAGGATGCATTAAATTGATCAAAAGTAAATACTTCTACACTTTTTTACATTATACATGAACATTTATTTTACAAACCTTTGAATGGTAGTGTTTCTGTAAACCTTCTACAATTACAATAAACAGATTTTGCTATGCATTATTTAGACATTTACTAAACAATTAAACAACAACCCAGTAACATTTTTAAAATTACCACATAATTTTGGCCTGTCCTGAAGCCAAAATGTTTCCAATGTTTACTTGCAATATTATTAAATATTACTTATTTTTTTTGAAAGCTAGCATATTTTCTTTATTCTATTCCCACATTTTTATTTTTATTATTTTAACTGGCAGCATTATTAAACATTTTTTGTGTTTCCAGGTTGTGTCATCATTGTTACCATATTTTTTCACTTTTTAAAGTAATACATTTTTGCATAAAACAACCAAATATTCTTTAGATAGTTAACTATTCATATTATTATTAGGTTTTTTTGTATCACTTCATTTGTTTATATGTTTTGTGACATTTAACACATTAAAATGTCAAAATAATTCTGTAATTGATAACTACTGTAAGAAATAATTTGTAGAAAGAAGCACTTTGTAGTTTCATGACCTTCAACACAGTGCTTGACGCAGGGGCGGAGTGGGGCACTAAAATCCACCTCAAAAATTCTGACCGCACCGGCCTACCCCCTTCTAATATCATAATAACTTGCCCCTACATTGCACGACATTTGGTGACTCTAAATACAGGAGCAAAGACAGAATAAGCCATTAGTAAGCAGCGCTGTCTTCTGCCTATTTAATAATATAAATAAATTATATACTTTAACATGCAAGGCAAGTCCCTCCCCTACACATCTATCTCCATGACGGTAACAGTTACACTTTTATTTAATAGGGCTGCAAATAAACAAAACCCACCCAAACTAATTTAACATTACTAATATAATAACTAATACAAAACCCCAACTGTCTTGCTTAAATGACACAAAATACGTAAACTCTAAAGAAATATCTATAATGCACCCAGTGCCGACTGCTGGGTCACTACAATATAACGTTAATATTACATTTCTTTAATAACTTTTTTTTTTCTGGATGAAGACCCAGATTATGGTATGTTTATATCCCCCCAAATTTACAGACAAGGTTTAAGATAGTCCCAGACTAAATTGCATGTTTTAGCTGTCTCAGATGAAAATATCTTGCTCTGATTCCCAAGAGGCTTTGCTCCATTCTACATTAGAGATATATATATATACATACATATAAAATATAGATTATATATACTTTATTGAGCCCTAAGGGGATTTCAAGAACAAACAAACAAATAAAATTTTATTGTGACCGTGTTCTGCAGGATAACCTAACCATGACAAAGACATAAAGCATGAGCAACTGAAATAAATATTGTTTGGATAATTGCAGCTCGCGGGGGAGGGGAGTATTTAGACGCTATTCGCAGAGACTTTAGTAACGTCATTGACTCTATTAAGCTCAGGGGCCGGTCAATTTGTGATCCGCTGTGTAAATCCTTCGGCTGGCCCATCGGGAAAATTCCCGACCGTCCCAATTGCCACTCCGCCCCTGGGTTGACTTCAAACTTAACGGAAAAATTCAATTCTGGTACCATTACAAAAACATAATAATATCCCAACACATACTAAAGTTTATTAATTTATATTGATTGCAAAAACGCTCCTGACATCCGTACTTTGTGTGTGCGTTTGAAGAGAAAAATAACGCTACTAATTTAGTTTGTGTACGTCTTGAGTGCAACACAAAGACATCTCCATAATCAAGAAGAAAAGATCCATGTGAAACATTAAATATAAATGGCATATTATGCTTTCTTCATAAAGTGAAGAAATTGTAAGATCCATGTTTGCGCAGAACAAAGACTTCTCTGAAGCTGTGTCCACTCAGCTAGACGTCACACCTAACAGAATGTAAATCACTTTTAATTAGCTCACAGAAGTTATTCAGTCATGTAGTGAATGCATGAAGCAAGAGTGGCTCACCGTGTCTTTGTAATTTAAGAAGCCATTCTATCAGTTAGCTGGAGATGTGTGTGTGCATCAGAGAAAGAGAGAGAGATTGGTCCAGCTGACTTTCAGTGGAGCGTAAAACCAGAGTACCCACAGGGCATGACGGCTAGCCATAACACACTGCCCCTTGAATGCAAATATCCCATAAGCCGTGAATTTCCATCTAATGCCATATGCAGTGTGAAGGGGATATGTAACATGACATTTAAGAAGCCTTAAATTGCCCCTATAGAAAGACCAGTTAGGACCAGCATGAACTGGTTTGAATAAACCAGTGGCTTCTTAAGTAGTGCATCAGTATCCAAAGTGCAGCATGTCTTTACACACCTGAAAGGCATGGGGCGTATCATCGACGCAGTACACTCGAATACTGTAGTTGAGGAAGTTGGGCTCCATGTTTCCAAATGCAGCTAGTCGGAGTCTCTTCCCAGCTGCTTGTGTAAGGGCCTCTCCCACTAAAGCGTAACACCCCGGCCTCTCCACCAACAGGTGGCAGCACTGAGTGTCCAACAGGCAGTAACAGGTGGTGCTCTCCTCTTCCACAGTCATGACCTCCTGTCACAAACACACAAAACACAGTCAAAATCATATGTACTAAACGCACTACCTGGTCTGATGGCACCTGGGTGCACCTCTTACTGAGACACGAAATATGTACCAACAAGTGAACACTAGAGGCAGTAAAACTCTGACACCTTAGTCCTTCACACCTTAATTTTAAGAGCTTTGGTTAATAAAATCGTATTTTTCACACAATTACTTTACGAATATCATGTGAATTTAAAACAATATTAATATGCTGGGATATTGCAAAACAGATGCTTTTGAACATTAGCATCACAAAAAAACAGCTTGGTTTGAATCCTGTGTAACTACAGTTTGACAAAACAGTTCAAATTCGTGTAAAAGGAATTGAAATAACATTGCTAAATCAACAACATGCCTTTTTATACCAGTTGTGTATATGAGTTTTATATCAACAGGGTTTAGGGCTGGATTTGGTGTAGGGCATATTTCCAACATGGTACAGCATTAAGTCCCCAGACATATAATGAAATTAAAAATCAGCAATATGTACCTATATCTATGTCATAAAACATGGCAGGGTTCATGTATTGAAGCTGTGCTTTAGCACCACTCAGTGGACATTTCTCTTTGAATCTGCAGTAAAACGTGCAGCAAGGCACGTAAAAAATTACAGGTACAGAGGTACATATTATTATGAGACCAGGTTAAAAACGTACGCAGTAAGACTGCACTTACATTAGGGTTTGCTATTAGTTTAGCGACAACTTGCTTTAACACACCTGCATGGAAGTTTCTAACATGCCTAGGTGTGTAGTGTCACAATACGTGATGGAAGCGTGCGTGCAGCAAAGATCGACGGACACGACGGAATCGAATGCAAAGATATTTAATCAAAACAAAGAAAACCAGAGCACAAAAATAAACGCTGACGAGGTAGCAGAAAGAACACACGCTAGGAAGTTACAATAACATACCAACATCAGAGCCATCAACGACATCAACAGGACATGAATGCAAACGAAAAAAACAGCGGAATATAAAGGGTTACAAATCAGGGCAAAAGTGAGGACAGGTGTAAAAACAACAGAAGAGATGATCAAACTAATGAGACACGACATAGGGTGACATGTAGCTTGATTAGCGTTGGAGCTAATCTATGTAGGATACCGCCCCTTCAGGAACGAGTTTGGACAGCTCTGAGCTTGACCAAGTCTAAAACACACGTGATCCAGGACATGACTGATTATATCATTTAATTTCAGATGGCAAAAGCCTAAAATTCTTCACAGTTTTACACAAATCTGTATTCATTATAAAACATTTTTAACTATTTATAACTTTACATTTTCAATCAATCAGTCACTTTTATTTATATAGCGCTTTTAACAATACAGATTGTAGCAAAGCACTGAATAAGAGGATGACACAGGAGTGGATTTTCTTTCCTGTCCCGTCCCTCTCCCATAAAAAGAAATCCTGTCCCGTCCCACTCCCAGACCAAAGTTTAAAAATAATCCAGTCCCATCCCGCTCCTGTTTAAAATGACTCCCGCTCCTGTACCGCTCCCATATATATAGAAAAAGATGGCTTCTGGGACAGCTGGGTTATTTTTTAATTGCGTTACATTGTAGGCGTATTAAAAGGAAACTACAAAATGGTGCATTTACTTTTTTTTTTTGTCTTTCCTATTGGTTGATTCCCGCTCCCCTCTGCTCCCGTTAACTACTTTATCCTGTACCTTCCCAATCCCATGATTAATAGCAAAAGATGACTCCCATCCTGCAGGAATCCCACGGGAATCCTGTGACTCGTAGGATTCCTGAAAAATGTCAGCCTCTACACTGAATATTATCAAGTAGGAGATTAGAGTTATGGTTATGTATAATGACGAGATTAAACTATTTATTTATCAAATGCAGAGACGGTCTCTGTAACCAAAACAACAATAATCACTAGAAATTAGCTGCCCCCAACTAATCAAGCCAGAGGCAAGGAACCAAAACCCCACCCATGAGAGAATGAATAAAAAAAACCTTGGGAGAAACCAGGCTCAGTTGGGGCCAGTTCTCCTCTGGCTGGACGCCCAGCACCCAATTTCCTGTTCAATATTAAGCACATGTCAGATTGTGCAAAGGATTTATAGTGTGTGTGTGTGTGCATGGTACATTTACAGTAGTTCCGGCGATCTGTCCACGGAGCTCATCTAGGTGTTCTGATCTCCGAACAAGATCCTCTCTTTGTACTTATACTGTACATTCTTTTTTTTACAATGTAACGAGTACGTCATGTGTTTAGGGGAGTTTTCCCGGTTCTGGCTGATATAATTAATGCAGCCTATAACAATCCTTTAATGGATTTGATTAATAAATTTGTATTAGTTGTTAAGGGTAAGCCAGAACTTTAAGTAGTAGTAGTCAGTAGTATGTGTTCTGTGGTGTGACTGAGTATAAAAAATTATAAAATCTAAAATGAATAAATCCCCTTTTAAATAATTATAATACTAATTATATACTTAAAGTGTTTTATCATTTTAGATTTATTTTCTATTTAAGTATGTTATTTAATTATTCCTATTTGATTCTAATTTATTGTATTATGCTATATAGTATTTATATCTTTTACATTTATAACACTTTAGAATAGGGAGTCAGAATAATGCATTAGTTAAGCATTAATTAAACATTAGTTGAGGAAAAAAACACTAGTAATTAATGATTAACTTAACATTTTAAGGGCCCGAATTATGCATTAGTTAAGCACAAATAAACTAGTAATTTATGATTAACAATTATGCATCAGTTAAGCATGAACATGTGTATAACCAATGGTTATCTGTTCATATAGTAAGGGCATATTATCCATTATTTACAATTCATTAATCATTTTAAAGACTATAAACAAAAAGACTATTTGACCCCCTGTTCTAAATCTACATTATGACACTTATTGAGTAATATTCCAAGTTTAATAATTAGCAAAAGCTAAACAATAAGGCTAAACTGTGATTAATATAGTGCTAATAAATGGAAATTGACCCCCAATTCTAAAGTGAAACAATGGCACCTATTAAGTAATATTCACGTTTATAGACTAAGGTAATAATTAAGGCTAAACTGCCACTAATAGTGCTTATAAAGGAAGTTTGATAAATGTTTGTTTTTAAAATTACTAATTAATTGTAAATAACGGCTAATAAACCCTTATTATATTTGCAGGTAATCATTAGTTATATGTGCGTTCATGCTTAACTGATGCATAATTGTGAACAAGTTAACCAGAAATTAATTAATGAATACTAGTACTAACTAATGCATAATTCGGGACCTTAAAATGTTAGGTTTATTATTACCTTCTAGTGTGTTTTTGCTCAACTAACGATTAACTGTGAACAAATTAACCATTAGTTAATGCTTAACTAATGCATTATTCTGGCAAAATCTAAAGTGAAGGCAGGTGTACAACACAGGTGAAACGATCAAACTAATGAGGGAGAGACCAAACAGGACAGACGGCGCTCCTGAGCAGTTATTAACATCACTAGGGAGGGGGGGTAGGGCACTCTGGAGGCAGGCCCCAAGAGCCTACACCTCGCCTGCCTCCAGGGCGGATCAGGCGCTCTGGAACCGGAGCAGACTCTGGAAACACCCGGACTGGAACAGACTCTGAAACTGGGACAGGCTCTGGAAATACCGGGACTGGATCGGGCACTGGAACTGCCCGAACTGGAGCAGGCAATGAAGCG
>JAUCMT010000051.1:3045087-3055204 GCA_032357475.1 Enteromius thamalakanensis
TGTAAATGATTAGTTCATCATTAACTAATCACTTATAAATGCCTTACAACTGAACGTTATTATAAAGTGTTACCTTACCCGAATATATTTGCAATAAAACTGAACAATTTAATAAAAATAAAAAACAATGAAATCTACAATATCATTAATATTAATACAATCTCATTAATATTTGTAACCACATTTAATATATTATAACACTTATCAATTAATTGTTACACTATGTATTCACAGCCGTCCATTTACAGCCCTTTATAATGCATTATACATAAAGGCTATAAGTAAAAAAAGTGTTACTATAATACAAAGGTCACAGGTTTTGGTCAGTTAGTTTTCTAAATAATTTTTTATTGAGATTTTTCAGTATTTGCACATATTTGTCCACCATGCATTTCCCTATATTTGCTGTAATTCTTCACAAAATAATTTGGCAAAAATTACTTATCTTACAAGACAGAACTGCGAGTTGAATACAGGCCAGATTTTGTGTGTCAGTGTTCTGGATATATTACCTGGAGTCCTGCTGGGTAATGCTCATGTATAGTTCCCAGGTTGTGTCCTCTTCAATCGCACCGTGTGGCATCAGCAAACTCACACCTAGTCCAAGATAAGTCACACACACACACACACACACACACACAAAACCAAACAATTTATATGATCTGACAACATGATGGAATGGGACTTAGATGCTAAACTGGAACAAACAAAGTTCCTCTTTTGGAAACACCCTTAATTTCCCAGAAGCCCTTTCAGCGGAATGAATAGTTTGGAGCAAGGCTGGAATTTAGAAACAGCAGAAAATTTTTCTTGTGGGACTTGTGCATGACAACTCGTCTTCTTAAAAATCAATTCCTTACGAATGCTTGTGTACAACGAACACACACCTTGTGAAGTGACAAGGCGCTGCAAAGAGTTGTTAGAGTCACTATTCGTCTGTAAAGGTCTTAAATAGGATGAGTGAAAACTCCAGCACGCTTCAACAGATGCACTAGCCTCTAACCTTTCTCACACACTTCTGGCAGCCTGTCAAGGCTCTTTACTGCATGTGACAGGATCAGAGGTGGAAAAGAGCAAGGGAGTGTAAAGCAGGGAGAGGAGAGAGAGAGAGAGAGAGAGAGGGATGGACCCTAGAGACTCCTAAATCAATGGCGCCCTGCTGGTCTGTCTGCCTCTCTGTCAGTTGCCCCCTCTCTCAACCACTGGGTGCTGTGTGCACAGCCTCACTAACACACAGCACAGCCACTGGATATACTGTGGGTGAGTGAGAAATACATGAAAAGAGAAATCGAGAGAGAATAAAGAAGTGCATGGTGTTTGCATGTCTGCAACCTAGCTTGTCTCCCCCTAGACTTTTAATGCAAGTTATTTTGCACAGGACATGTAAAAAAAAATTATATATATATAAATATATATTATTATTTTTTAGTTTTTTAACTTTGAGGACAATGTTGTCCGCATCATAAGAAATTCACAGAAGTGAATTTTGTGTCTATAGAAAGCACATTAAATGGAAGTTGCGTCTACTTTTCAAGGTTGTAAATATGTTTTTTGGAGAATAAAATGTCAAAATTTGGTTGAAATAACGCTACATTGCCATACAAGACAATACTTAAATAAAAAATTTTAACAATATGCTTTTTCTGAATTTTGGGTAAAAGTAATTTGTCTTTTAATGTGTCATAAATTGATTTTTGTTGTAAATATGCCTGACACATAAATCTAGTAAAATCAGGGAAAAAATACGACTTTAAGCAGAAAATGTTAACATTTAAAGCAGTATAATTTTTTTATGTAATTAAATTAATGATCTAAATTAAAAATTAAATGCTTATTTAGCAAGGAAGTATGTTTAAGAATATTCATACCTACAGTATACAATTTATTTAAGCAAATAATATTTTATTTTTATTAATTTTTATTTATTTAATTTTATTTTAAACCCCAGTAAGCCTGCAACATTGGATTCTGTCCAAATTCAAACTTCGAAAATCCAGTTTGAATTGAAAGCCAGTTCTTACATGCTAAATGTCTAACATTCTTAATAGGCATGTAAATGGGCTGAGCATGCATTTAACACACACCTGCGTTGGGCACCACCAGTCGTCCTCCGCCGTGCCCAAACACCCCACTGGTCCTGAGCGGTCGCTTTCCAGTCATCATACTGGAGACCAGCGCTGGCTGGACGGGAGCCAGCTGGCTCTTCCCTCTCCCACCCAGCGTGCCTCCACAACCTCCGATCTCCTGCACCACACCGCGAGGAAACGTTTGGGAAGGCGCTTTCGCATGATACTCTGCCCTCTCAGACACACCCAGAGAGACCATAAAGGAGCTGTGAACTTTGACCTTGAGGTCAGGAAGGGGGTCGAAGAGTGCAGGTTCAGGAATGAGCTCTTTCTCCATGGAGTCGGGGAAACAGATGGGGCCGGTGTAGGTCCGTGACACGGTCAGGTCTGGCTGCATGGAGGAGTTCATTAACAGAGGGTTACCTAAAACACAAAGTATGGTAGACAGGTCAATGACATGACACTCATTTGTTTTGTCTCAATCTATTGCGTTATTCAAAAATTCATTTAAAATGTTAATCATACATGGAATGACTTGAATACACATCTTCTGAAAAACATGTTTTTACCTGTATTTAATTTTTTTTGTGATTAAAGAGTTAGTTGAAGACTGATACAGGTTAGCATAAAAGATGGACACAGAAAATAAAGAATAAAGTCATAACTGTTGGGTTTTTTTGCAACCCAAAAGGTAATCTTGTGTAAGTTGATTGTACTTGCATGTACTTGCAACCTTTCTAGAATCTACATTTTTGGGTGTGCTACCCATCATTGTGTATGCAAATGTTATACTTAACATATTAATTCATTTAATAACATATTTCAATAAATAATAAAAACCGACAATTCAGAAAAAAATATTTATCTTTTTTTTTGACATCCTTGGGCTGACTCAGACATTACTTGAAACTTTACAAATTGCATTACTTTTAATAAAAACAGTTTGGAAAGTTACCTTCAATTAAACATTGCACAACTACATGCCCAGTTGTATCTGTATAGGTCTACCATGCACATAACATTGTGTCTTTATGTTGATGACTAGACCTTCAGAATCCGACTGCAGAATCGAAATGAAACCTCTGCAGGCTTCCAAGGAATTCAGACATCCATCATTCAAAAAGTTGTCTACAGTACATCCATAGGTTTTACATGTTTGTTTAATAAATCATTTAATATTTAGCAGACATTAAATATTTATTGAGCGTTAATAATTTAATAATGCCTTCAGTTACCAATATGTGTGTAGTTCTTTCAATCTACAGTATTCCACTGATTTTTTTCGTCCAATAAGATAAGAAAATGTGTTTTAAAAATGCACAGATTCTGTGTTGGCCCAATGCTAGTGAAATACGGCCATGTTTTTGTTTGTTTTGAGCAGAGTTCATTCAGTCCGGTGGGTCAAGATTTGGCTGGTTAGTTTCAGGAAAAAAACAAAACACCCACACTCCACTAAGGCCCTTTAAAAAGACCTATATGTTTTGCCAATAATAATAATATATTTCTTTCTTTCTTTCTTTCTTTCTTAGGAAAGCAACAAGATTATCTATGCTATCAGACATTGGCTATATGTTGTGTCAAGAGAAAGGACCGGTCCAAAGTTCATTAAAGTGATGAGAGCAAGTTTAACTTATTTGGGTCTGAACATTATGTTAAAAAACACTATGTTTGGTGTCAAACTGTGGAAACAAAGCAAGTGTTTTGGGGATTCATCCTGCAGCAGGAGTTACGCCTCTTATACAGCTAAATGGAAGAGTGAATGCAAATGCCCATCATATATATATACTATATATATATATATATAAGCATGCACACACACTATAATTCAAGATACTATATTTTTTAATAGCAGTCTATGGAAACAGATGCTTTCCAGATGGTGGGTGGCATCTACCAGGAGGTTCTAATTCATGGTAACCTGACAAACCTTGATGTGTAGCCCTTACAAAACTCTTAGCATAAAATTGAGACAAAAACCTTTCTTTAAATGATGAATTGTGATAGAATCGAACGTCTCCAGTTATCAAAATGAACCAGCAAGACAAATGCCACAACAATCTTTCGATTATTAGAAGCAGCTGTTCCAGCAGTGTGAAGTGATCCCACTTGTTTCATTACGAGCTCAGCTGAGAGCTTTGACAGATCGGGAAAATGCATCACACTCACACAGACACCCCTCAATCTGTTTTATTCATCAAAAGCGACGGCTGAAGGAGAGCACTTCCCTAAGAGAGGTGGCGAAAAAAGGTGTGAGAGGGACTCATTTTCTCTTTCTCAGATTGGACGGAGGCCCATGAGGATAGACCGCAGCTCGGGCTTGAAACCTCTACTTCGGCAGAACTATTCAAAATCTAAACGTGCAAGAGTTGTCACGCAAGGCTAAAGGTTCCGATCTCCATGACAACAGTTGTCTTGCTTGATACGAGCATCTATCAAAGTCGTTCTCTGCTGTACGTGTATTGGCAGTGCTGTCAAAAATCTGTCGCCTAGGCAACACGATTATTGCAACGATATTTCAACGGTTCTGTGGAGTCATAAATGGATCAGTGAACGAGTCAAGATTTCCATAGTGATCAGATCTCTAGACAAATGTATTTAAAGTGAACTAGCACATTTCAATTAAATCCAACTATCCGTTTCATCCATCCATCCATCATTATTGCTTTTTAGGAAATCAGACTGCTAATGTCATGTGGCCAAGTTATTATTCAGTCTGACTGATATGGTTCCTTCACTATTTGGATCAAGTCTATTCTTTTTTCTATTTAACCATCCATCATTTCATTGATGTCTTTAAGCATTTGACGGGTACAGTGTGGCATCTATCACCTCGCTGTGTTTAGCTCTTTGAAACTTCCTGTTGAGACATCTGGTGATACGCGTATGTGTTTGCGTGTCTGTAGTGATGGTGGTGTTTAGTGGGCCGAGGAGAGTGATAGCACTGTGAACATGCCCTATTACTGAACAGACAAGCAAGAGAGAACTAGTGCTCCGCTCTCTGCACCCCTCCATCAACATCAATCTCTTTTTCTGGGGGCGTCAGATGGGCCAAAGGAGAGGAGAAGAGAGACATGGAAAGTAAATCAAATAACACCCTCTAGCTCTGGTTTAGAGCAGAAACGCGAAGAGACAAGAAACAGAATGAAGTGAGGGAATGTTCTGCATGAAGTTCAGAGAGGAAAAAAAAAAAATTTTGGTAAGGTATGTTTTTCTTATCCAGGAAGGGAAGCAAAGGGCTCTTCATTTTATAGTCAATTATATTACTTATTTATATTACATTTTAAATTATTAACATATTATTAACATATTGACTGCTTAGATATAATAACTATAATGTACATATCTGATAATTATTATATATATTACAATTTTTCCCTTAATAAATTCCTTATTTGCTGCTTATTGAAAGTTATTATGGTAATAGTTAGTATGGTTAAGTTTAGGTAATGGGTAGGATCAGGGATGTAGAATAAGGTCATGTAGAATATGGCATTAATATGTGCTTAATTAGTGTTACCATTATAATTATTATATTCTGCATGACCATATTGTATATCCCTAACCATCAATTATTTGCATTTATTGAGAATGTCATAGTGTAAATGCCATAGTCAATGGTTTGTAAATAATCCCAATTTTACCTTAAAAATAAAGTGTGATCAATAACTATAAATGAACTAAGTGCTAACAACAAAATACGTTTTACATTTCTTTGAAAATGTACATACTTTTTACATTTAAATTAGCACTAACTGCAATCTTGCTACCAACAACATATAGTTTAAAACTCAAACTGAGACAACAACAATCTTCCGATTATGAGAACCATCTGGGTAAAATATATAAATACAAAGCGAAAAAACAAAGAAAATTGTATCCCCTCGAAAAGAATAAAGCTTAGAACACGAAACAAACTGCATTTAACGTTTGAATGGAGTTTGCAGGTTAAATTCTTCAAGCTAAATTAACTATAGGAAACTATGGGGGAAACGAAATGTAGAAAGACATTTCATTTGTTTTTCACAGTTCTGCCTTGCAAGCACTGTAATTATGGCATGAGTCATACATGCACTTTGATCAATCTAAAGTCGTTGTTTTTGCTCACCTTGCCTGGCACTTTTGAAGCTGAAGGACTGAAATCCTCCGGTCAGCGCGGACGAGTCGATGACATCTACGCCATACTCACTCTGGTTCCTCCGGTACAGTGTTACAGCGATGACCAGCACGACCACGGTAACTACCCCCGCAGCCAGACCAGAGTACAGCGCTACATCATTACTGCTCTCCATATCAGCTAGAAAAAGAGAAAACACATTTAAAGAGAAATAGCCTACACAATGACTAAGCAATGACTTTGAATCTTTCGAAAATGATTATATAAAGGTATTTATTTATTTGCTCAAATATCCATCACATAGCTCAGGGATCTCATTTTGATATGCATATATCCACAAATAAATTACATAACCATAAAACACCTTCATCAAAGAAGTCTCGCTTTCTCTCTTAGTCTCTCTAATGCTCCCACTTTCCCAGACACCTCCAGCACTAATGATAGTTCTCTAGCGATGGGCGATTACAATCAGCCCTCAACCGCACACCTGACTCTCAACACGAACACACGCAGGGAATCTGGCAAAGCAAAAACCGCGAACCTTCCAAAGGGATTTCGTGACAACACAGCTCATTATATTATCTCATCTGTAGTGATTAGGCCCTATCTGTCGACTCCTTCACGCAAACAATTCAACCAGGACACTCTGAACAACAGACAGAACAAAGAAAAGCTAGCATGTCGTTTCTGAGCATTCAAAAGCCTCTAGATGGTAGGGAACATCAGACAAAGCCTGCGGCTATGAAAACACTAGCCAGAAACATGTGGAGCTGCACTAACAGCAAACAGAGCAGGTTAATTGGGAGCTCTGGAAAAGTTTGGCAGGCTAATGAATCTCTTTTGCTCTCGGGTTTAGATATTTGCTCACTTTGCTGCCTTTCCTTTTTCTTTTTCTTCTTCTTTGGTGTGTAACCACCTCATTCCCTTTATCTAGAACTCCACTTCTGATAACACACACAGAGTTTCCTTTTTGTGGTTTCATTTTCTTAGTGTGTTTTTTTTTATGAATAATTGCTGAAATTAATTAGCAACGAGGCATTGAATTGATTATTGACAATAAAGACTTTTACATTGTTACAAAGTGAGATTAAAAGTCTCTCTCTCCCTACACTGTTAAAAAACTGCTGTAGTTATGCAGCTGGTTTTCCAGTAACTTACTGTAGATTCATATTTATCAAATTTATTGGCAACAGTTTATTTAAATATAAATTAACTATAAACAAGTCTTTTATCTTTAAAGAATAAAATCGTAAAAAAAAAACTCATAAAAAGCATTTTTCGAATCCTCAGCAAACTTTTTCTGTTTTCTCTGATATTGTGTGTGTGTGTGTGTGTGTGTGATTTATCGACAGTATCTATCTACTGTATCTATTTCACAACTTTTAATCTCACAATTTAGATTTTTAGATCTTCGAGATTTTACTACCAATAACTACTGTTTAGAGGTTGATAATGAATATAAAAACTAATTCTAAAAGTGAAGGTCTTGGTAACCTAATGACTCAAGTATTACAAATTCTTTTGGGGAATTACTGATTATTGAATCTAAAATGAGGATCGTTTGACTAAATTCTTCTAAAGGAATAACTTTTTTTTATTTCAGTAAGTGACGATCATGATAACTCCCTAGTAATTACTGAAGTCATTGTAAACTTTGGAGGTTTTTGTAAGGTGCTGATTAGTAATTCATTTTTGCTAGATTTGGTAACACGTAAATCATTATTAGTGGGTTCCCATGATTTACACTTTAGAGTATGAATCCAAACAACTAGTAGTTTTTTCAGAAAGATGTTATAACAATTCTATCGAGTCATTACTATGCAAAACCTTACATATATCTCCAAATCTTACAATGACGTCAGCGGATATTACAGAGGATTTGGTAATACTTGAGTCACTGCAGACAGAACACTATAGTAAAGTGTTAACCTCTTTAATTTTTTTATTCTGTGCAACAAACAAACAAAAGAATTGTTAGGAAAGAGTTAGAATCCTGAGTTTACTGTTTATCTTGCAACTATGATCTTTTTCTCAGAACTGCAAGAATTGGGATATCACAATTATTATGTCAAAATTATGTTTTTTTTGTGTCTTCCAAAAGTCTTCCATACATAAGAGACTTATTCTAAAAACATTTAATAAATCTCAAAACCCTAACCTTTTGAATAAGTCAAAAAAAATGAAAAGGCATAGTTTACTGAGCTAAGTTTGACTACGTTATAATCATTATGGGGACACTGGCATTCCTCAAGCAAAACCTGTCAAAGATGTTTAATCTTTGTGGTGCATCATTGTCAAGTTAATGTGGCACAGTTTCAGTCGTTGAGTCAGCACTCTGAAAGCTGTCTTTAAAATGTCATCGACTTAATTGGTTTTCGAGGTTGTTTCAAATGGCTTCCTGGATGATGATTCACTGGAAACGTAATTGTCAGGGCATCAACCCAATGTTGAACGATGTCGATGTGGATACGAGCTTATGTAAAGGTTGCAGTGAGGTTGTTTCTCGAGCGTGACTCCGAATGATGGTAACAGTAAAAGGGGTTAATTACACAGACACCGTGAACAGAACGATCATATGAAGATGGATGATTGTAATGCAATGCGGCGTTATTACATCATGCTTCGTAAGCCTGGGAGCATATTTAAAATGTACAGCATGCATGTAAAAGAAATTACGAAACTGAAGTTTAAAAAAAATCTAAGCAAAAAAGAAAAACAGATGAAAGGTGACTCACCTTGCGGAACCTTTACATCATGGAGCAGCTTCCTGTCTGCAAAAAGACACGTATAACGTACTGTGAGACGTTTAGATGCTCTTGCATAAACAGTGCATATTTGGAAGTTGCAAGGATCCATTGGAGCTATAAAAAAGTCCATTTGGTGTGACGATGCATGAGCTGATCAAAGTTATGCGAGAAGAAACCTTAGAAATCCTCCACGCTCTTTCAAAAAACGAATTTTGAGAATTATGTAGGAGGTAAATAAAAGACAGCACTGAATCAAGCTGTCTAAACACCGATCTACATATGTATGATGGTCAATGACAGGCATGTAATCTGGAATCGCTGTCAAATCTTTTACACAGAATTACCACTCTCACACAGAAAAGAATGTTATGGATGCATTACTGTGTGTGGTTGTGTGTATCCGCATTAGGTGTAGGAAATTGGTCTCTGATAGGGATGTCTATCACCGTTGGGCTTTAGACTCATCTGGAGAGGATGGCGAGGTGTACACCCTCCTCCCTCAGGGGATGGAGGCAGGAAAGATTGATTAAAGAACTGTCAGGATGATGAGCGAGGAGGATTAAAACAGAAGATTTCTGCCTCTCCCAAGGAATTACAAAACGGCCTGTCAAGAGCTCCTCGTCTGAGGACTTGACTGACTGGTTTCATTCAGGCGCTGACAGCCTTCCACAGAGCACTTGTCTCCACTGATCTAAACAAAAGTGAGATGATTTTTTACTGCTCTGTGTCTGTGCTGCACAGAGGAAGTTGGATAAAATGTATAACAGAAAATCAAGAGCATATTGAGCCTTTTTATACCTTTTACAACCACACACAGAGTCATGTAAAGTAGAAAGAATTACACCATCCGTAGGTTTTCATTGATATGATAGAATTTTTTTTTCTATTTAGCTGTTTTATTATTTATTTCAATCTAGTTTCGCCTGGTACAGTGATGATGGTAATATGACATGTGTGTGTCTAGTACAAAAGTTATTATTAATCTCTTTAATTTATTATTAAAATCTATACACTTATTTTTATATATTCTGTATATATAATATGTATAATATAAATTAAAATTATATATATATTAGTGCTGTCAAATGATTAATCGTGATTAATCGCATCCAAAAAAGTTTTTTTTTACATAATATATTTGTATGTACTGTGTATATTTATTAAGTATATATAAATACAAACACATGCAT
>JAUCMT010000051.1:3063167-3075744 GCA_032357475.1 Enteromius thamalakanensis
AAAAGGAGTGTTAAGTTTTGATTGCAGTGTTTCATTTTGGCGTAGATGTGAGTTGTTAATCTCCAAGTGCTGTGTCTAATTATTTTGTGTGTAGAGTTTTGACATAATGGGCCAAATTTCGCAAAAAGTGTGTAAGCAATAGGCAAAAACTGTAAGCTATTGAAGAAGCTCAAAACAAGACATCAATGTCATATATAAAATAAAGTTGGAATTTTGGATGGGGGTTTTTCATTAAATGTGTTTTATTGTTTATAGTCTGTAGATGGCACTACATGATTTGCTCATTTTGTTTGCTAGAATGACAAGTGTTGAGTTTGTGAATGAAAAGATTATACTAAGTAGTTAATTATCAATACTATTATATGATATCAGTGGGAGCTCAAAAAAATCTTAACCCTTAAATTATAAAACCTATTAAACCTATCGTTGTTTTTATTGAGTATTAATGTTAATTTACCTATCTTTTAATACTACCTCAAGTTCATTTGAAGTTTGTCCCCAGATCAAACACACCAAAAAAGCCTGCATTTTACCTCCAAAATCCCTCTCAAGAGGATCAGTATTACTTGTTATCTAAACTCTTTCATTTTCACTCTAATTATTTCCCTATCTGAGATCTAATCTAAAGCTTTTCTTCTATCACTGCCTCCATCTCCCTTCTAAGAAAAATTTCCTCTTGTTCTGTACATGTGTGTGTGTGTGTGTGTGTGTGTGTGTTTTGTATTCAAATCGCAGGCTGTTTCTGGGTCTGCCTCTGGGGGGGAAGGATTGGGTTGGAGGGAGATGGAGAGATGAGAGAGGAGATGAACATTGAGGGACAGATTCAAATGGGTGTGAGAAGCCTCCGGCCAGGGAACAGAGAAAAAGAATTTGCTTAATTAGCACATTTGTTCCAATTAAAGGCCCATGAACATGGACCTCCACAACGCCACACCCACCAACTAAGATAACCTCTGACGCTAATTTAACCTCTTTCCGAACATCTTTTGCAGGCACAGACCAGCATTACATTGATTATACAGGTCTGTGGGAGCTTTCAGGGACACAACAGATTTGAGAGCCCATAGGGCATCAGGACTGACAGCAAATCTTAAAGATATCTCAGAACACATTCTAAAGGTGGAGGTTAATGGTTTGAAAACTTTATAGAAAAATAAGAAAGAAACTTCAAAATAATCAGCTTGAGCAGCACACTAGTGAATTAATCAGTGAACACATCAAGTTTTAACTTGCTCACTCATATATCCTCCATACAGTATGTGGCCACTTTTAACCTTGTGTGCTTTCAGAAAATAAACTCTCTTCAAGTGATTTTTCAGTTAGTCTGAGAATGTTTACAAGCATGCATTACAGAAAAATTGTGTCATTTCTTTTTGAAAGTCGTAAATATTTTTACAGTGTCAGTTCCAGCCCATTCTAAACGATGTGGTTTTTTTATTAGAATACGGTGGTGGATAAATCAGTGATTTTCAATGACATTTTATATATTTTAATATAAATATAATATATTTGAAATAAAACGGCCATCTTCGGCAATGTCTTGCTAAGGCTAAATTCATAGCTACTTTATGTAACATACAAACAATAAATACATTAATAATAATAATTCTTTTATGCTGTTTCCCTAATTGAGGTTCACTGTAAATGACATACAATACAAATAAGACATTTACCTTGTTTATTTATTTACATCACACATTCTATATTTCATCTAGATGGATTGTCTCCTTGGAAACTAAAAACATTAAACATTTCTGATATGCTCACCTTACCTTCAAAGGATCTGTTGTTGTAGAAGCGATCAGGAGATCGCTGCAAAGAGGACTAAGATGTTTTGATTTTCCTTTTGCTTGCCTAAAGTTTCTGTTTGGATTTTGATTTAAAGTTCGTTAATAAAACCCCTACTTAAACTTCCCTTGTTCTCTTGTGCGGTAATTGAGCATTACAATTGTTACGTATTCCTGAATCTTGCGCTAGAGTTAAGTAATTCTAATTTCTTGGTTAATTTGGAGGATTTTAGTCCTCCTCCCATAAAGAAGGTGATTGACACTCTAGCTCACCACAAGCCAGACTCCTCCATGTGCTGCTCCAATGTGCCATCTCCCTCCCCTACCTCCACTTCCATCCTCCTCCTCAGCCCGTCCAAGCTGCTGCTCATGACCAATGCAAGCCAGCTGCCAGACACAGCCTGACCTAATGCAGGCGGTATGGAGGACCAAAAGGGCCATAACCGGCCAGGAGGGCTGTTCCCGAGTCATGTTTCCGAGTCACGGCCTGGAGTGCCATTTCTGAGTTCTGAGTCCAGCTCCCAAGTCACGGCTAGGTAAGCCATTCCCGAGCCCCACAGATTCCATTCCGCAATTCATGACATGAAGCATTATTCCTGATCCCTGAGAGTCCTGTGACCCTTTTAGTGCCCAAGCCTCGTAGGCATATCCTAGTGGCCGTAGTTCCATTCCCTGCACCACATGGGAAATATAATGGACCTGGCCATTCCCCCAGAGGTCAATGCTTTTTGCCTCACTCCAGAGTCTCCGCTGGTCCTGTCCAGCCCTCCTGAGAGCTCACGCTGCAAGAGCGCCCTCCCGAGAGCCCTTCTGAGCAAGCTCCTCCTGATTTCCCACCAGACCTCACTGCTCCTGAGCACCCACATGAGCCATGTTGTTGTTGGTGGTGGTTACGGCGTGAGGCATTGCCTTTTAGAAGGGGGGTGTAATGTTACGTTTTGTTCTGGGTTTTCCCCCCCTTGACCATATTTGAGATTCCTGTCCTCGTTATTTGTTTATTAGTCTCCTGTTGTGTTCCCCAGGTGTTTTCAGTTATTCTATTATATCCTTGTTTATATTTACCCTGTTTGTCCTAATCACCCTTGTCGGTCCTTAATGTTGTTTTAATGAAATAAGTGTGTTAATGCATTAAAAAGAGGCTTTTTGTTTTGGTTTAAGACTGTCATTTCTACAACCCCGTCACGTAACCAATGTATCTTATTTTGCCATCAATAAAAATACACAGTGTAAAACAAAAGTATAGTAAAATATTTACATGGCAAGACAGCTGATCCCTTTATACATATCCCAAAACTGGATAACACATAAATGGGATAATTTAATTTAACTAATAATTTAACTAAGTTACATACTAGTAAATGCAAACAATTTAATTAAAGTAAGTAAATTAGACTGAAAATTTCACTTTACTGACATTAAAATTTACTATATTTTTGTTAAGAAAAAACTTTGACTAAGGCAAATGTTATAAAATGCGTGAAAAAAACATCACTGCTGCTATTAATGAGTTACACATACTGTAGTTAATCATGTTGTTATGTTGAGACGTTCCAGAGGCCAACGAGATGTACAAACTTTCCGGGTGGCTACGTCCAAAAAACACTGAATCTGGCACGTCCCTAACAGGTCAATCCAATTAGCCCTGAAACGGGTACAACACCTCATAACATCGTCATTCTGGGCAAAAATCACCCTTTAGATTTACATTAATTTAGACAGAAAGTGAAAGTGACAAGAAGGCAATTACAAAAGGAGGTCTCGTCCGGGTTTGTTCCATCCTACTCAATTAAGTTCCAGTTTCATTAATGTCCCTTTGCATCACTTTGCTTCAATCAAGTCCGCAGCCCCCTACTAACGCTACGGTGACTTTCACCGAATCGCATTAAAGAAATGAACTTTCCAAATCCAACTGCGCTATTTCGGATGTGAGGGTAGAACGGGCCGGACGTGTCCTTCCTTCTCATCCTACTCTTGACAGCATAGGCCATGCCATGTTTATTGCTGAATAATTACATTTTAAGCACTTTAAATGACTTTGCTTCATCAGACTGAATGATTAATTGCGTCGCTAGATGAGGATTGCGAAGTTAATATGAGCTTAAGGATTGGTCTGGTCTCTCAAAGTTATTGAGAGCTTTTTCTTCTCCCATCTTAGCTGTGAGTAATCTGTATGAACTTTACTTTGACAGTTAATATCGCACTTTCATTTCCTTGTTGGTGTAATTGTTTTAATTATGTTACGTTCATTATTCAAAAGGGATGATCTTATAGCTCCAGGGAAATGATACTTTCTAAACAGGTTTTCATTCAAGCGGAGAACAAACAAAGGACAAGGATGACATATGCCAGAATAAACAATGACAAAATTGTTACGAGCCTGTGACCTTTCGCAAATGTCTTTCGAAAAAAAATAAATAAAATACAAGCGATTTAATCAAGTTTTTACTGCCAGATTCGAGAGTAAAATAATTAACCCGCGTGAAGCGCAGAGGTGGCGTGTCAGCCGTGACCTGCCAACGCTCTCTGAGCCCTTGATCAATTTCCAGTCTCAGCCAGACTTATGTCCCGTCCAAAGATGGTATCAGCCAGCCAACGGGGGAGCCATCTTGGCTCATATGTCTACCAGTGGCAGAGTTCTTCGACTTGACCTTTAGACTTTGAGCAGCAATGATTATAGAGGGAGCGTTCTGCTGCCAACCTGTAATCTCCAGCGACAAACCCTTCTGGCACAGAGACCTCTGGACCCGGATCTTGGCTCTGCCTCAAACATCGCCTAAGCCTGACTATCCTTTTTAGCAGCAGCGCCATGTTGGCTCTGGTAACTATTGATTAGCTGTAGTGATGGTGCAGGCTGCCTCCCTCCAGATCACAGACGGCAGATCACCATACAGCCATTTTGGATCCATTTCCAACATGACAGATGGCACAAGTTGATATGCTTCTTTTTTTTTTTTAAGCTGATGTTGAAATGCGGTGGCCTAGTTTAAGTATTGCTTGTTCTGAAACTCCTACAAAGAACATGGAGTGACATAAAAACAAAAAAACAAAAAAAAAAAAAAAACAAGGAATCTGTCAGCAGCCTCAGAGAGGCAGACGCAGCGGTATCACTTATCATCTCACTAGAATGTGGGGGATGATAATAATATGACACTGGGTTTATGAGAAGCAATTGCCAGTTTGATTTCCACTAAGCACATGGATAGCATCCTAAGCCTGTCACAAAACTCTGTAGGAGGTTCAACATTATACACTCGGAGTCACTGAGATGAACCTGAAAGCGGTTTCTCAGAATGTTTCTTTGACGCTCAAAGAATTCACTATCACTTCGTGCTGCAAACTAAAATGCATATTTAGAAAAACAGATGGATGGATGGATGGATGGATGGATAGATAACCCCACTGCTGCTTCACAATGCAACCCCATTCCTAGGAGAATTAGTTTTCTTAGGACAGTGGGCAACAGTTCAGAGGGTGAGGATGGGATTTGCTCTGCATTATTCAAAGTCTGTATTCATCTCCAAACTGGCATTCATGCATATAAAAGAAAAGGCCTTGCGAGTGACCCAGCAAAGGGAAGACAAGGGGCCTACAGTAACATAAACTTTCCATTTGAGCTAAATCTTTTATCTCTAGCAGCATGGGGCAGTTCTTGTTTTGGAAAATACATATTACTCAAGACATATACAGTATAAGGAAAAAAACTAAGAAAGAATGGAGAAAGTTGTTAAAAGAGACACAAAAACATCCCCTAAGTTAATTTAAGGGGTTTGTTAAAAAAACACAGAAAAAAATCACCAGACACATGTAAATGCACTGCAGACCCTGCGCTGAGCATGCAAATGTACTTTTGAATATATCACCATTCCAGAACCCTGACTATGGTAATGATAATGCACACGCCGATACTCACTCATAAATACAACCCCACTCATCCCTAATTCACGGGGAAAGCATGAACATCAAATGCCTATAAGGCAATACACAGACAGCATACAGAATGTCAACAATGATTGATTGATTTGTCTGAAATTCTGTAAAAGATCTGTGATCTGTAATAGATAAATTGAACACTCACACATCCAGGCAGGTAGAGGGCACTGTGAAGCACTCACCTCAGCTGCAGGCACTCCCTCGGGTGGGCGGCAGTGGAGCACGATCATGCCATTGATTGGCACCTCCATCCCCTGCGGCTCTTGTTCGAAGTTCTTCCTTAGGTCTGTATGGAAACACAAAGGACACTGGAAGCGTGTGGAGCTGAAAAAAACTATTTGAATGATAACTCCAACATGATTTGTGTATTCAATATTAACATGTTCTTCCTCCCAGTACAAGTAGTGTGTGTCTACAGCACACATAGGCCTACATGTATTACGTAAACAAAACTTTTATTTTTAATGTGATTAATCATAATGAATTATTTGACAGTACTCATGTTACCACAAACAATTTTAGCATCTCACTAGCTAATGGTATTAGCATAAAATAGCTTCTATAGTTATTAAATAATTAAATTGTTAAGGGTGGTACAATCCAGTGTAACTAAAAAGAAAAAGAAGAAATAAAAACATTAATTAAAAAAAAAGATAAATTTGGTAATTTGAAAAAAGAAAAAAAAAGGTAATTAAAATAATACAAATATATATATATATAATGTTGTTTTTATTTATTGCTTGCAGTAGCACAACAAGATAAATAAACCTATTTAAAACCCTAGCTATTTTTTATCATTATAAAACAATTGAGTATAAAAAAGTATATATATATATATATATATATATATACTAAGATTTCAATTCAAAACTAGAAAGTTATTTATGAGAAAACAGGTTATGATTACTGACATGCAATCCGGACTGTGGCTTTGCGACTTTTGGAGGTTCCCAGATGACTCCAGGCCACACACAGACACCAGTAGTCCTCTGGTCCATGGAAGTCCTCCACCTGCTGTCTGGACACATTTATCATCACTTCACGGATCTTCAGCCCTGCCCGAAAAAGGAAAAAGAGAAGGAATGAGAACAAAAAAGAGACACAATCCACATTCAATAATAGCTACAGTCTTTGTAAACCAGTACTAACTAAAGGTAGCGATATACTATAAACTCAACTGCGTTTTGCAGCAGCTCAGCAGTTACCAAAACAATGTAGTGTTTCCAATAATGAGCTCCCCCTCCCCAAAAAAAGCAGCAGTGTAACCTGTTTAAATGTTTTTATATTACATTTTTTGCACAGTGAACTAAACATTGAAAATCATTCTCCTAAACGCTCCTTTCTCTTGCGATTCACTGATTCAAGGTTCTGAACTTCATGTCTCTGTGATGCATTTTTGAAGCTATTTCCATTTTTAACTGAATGATTTTCTAGATTTATCTGTGCATTAAATCTATATTTTCTGTGCACATTTATCATCCCTCTTATATATATTCCCAATGTTTTGGTCCTTTATGCAGTACACACTGCTATGATTGCTATGATCAAATAGTATATATATAAATGTAACAACTCTAAGCTACAAAACTTACAGCATGGAAAGTTTTAAAGTAGCTTTAAATGGAGTTAAACAAATAGCAGACACTAAAATGAAAAGCCAGTTAAGCCATATTCCCTCAGAGGGCCGGTGCTCCAAATAAACAGTGCTGCTTTTACCACACATCTATCGTAATGCTCAAATGTTCATTTGCTTTTAATTGCAATATTGCATAAGACCATTTGAGCTCAATTGTGTTTAATGAAATTACCAAACTCCTCAAGAACCTGAGGAACCACGACCAGGTAGTAACAGATTAAATAGTGCAAATGGTATGAGTCAGAAAGCAGGATTATGGGAATTATGAAAGAATAATGCAATCTTCCTATAGAGAATCTGAGAGAGTTTTTAAAAGCATTCCCCAGGCTCCTCTCCAACCATGCTGCACTCTTCCAAGGCTGCTTTATAATGTATTCTTCCTGTCGTAAGCCTAATTTTAGTGCTGTTGTCGTGCCGACCAAACGTTAAATTATGCAGGCGGCGTTTGAGGTGGTGGATTACACTCTTCTCAGAGCCAATGCCCAAAAACCTTTGCAAAATGCAACCAAAATAAATGAGCCAGGGCAACGGTCGAGCCAAAAGAGAGACTCGAAAATATGAGAGCGAGTAGAAAAGTGAAAACAGTTTTAAATGAAACCGTACTGTGAATTAGAGACACAATTATGTTAAGGGTTAGCGGAGGGAGAATTATGACTATGAAACTCTGTCGCAGACGGCAGCACTAATGCAAGCCTCCGTGTGGGTCTCTGTGGGTGTATTTGCTCTGCTGAGAGAAAATGAGACTCATCTTTAATGATATTAAGGTAAGCAATGGAAAATCAATTCGAAATTGCTCAGTCCGAGAAGCACGCTTGGCTGTGAGATATGAGCAGAGAGACGGAGAGAGAGAGACGAACAGAGGATTTGAAATGAAAAGGGTATTGCTAAATAAAGGGAGACTGAGTCAGGTCAGGACTCTAAGCATCTATAATCCTTTAAATCTGAATGATTATCTTTCAAACAGGCCTGTGGGGAACAGAACAAAACCGACAGAACAGAAACTGAGCTTCCTGTGCCAAAAGGACGAGAAAAGACAGCAGCGGCAGAAACCCTCAGTAAAGCACAGCAGCTCTAGATACCAGCCCAATACAATTCCCCTGCTGAATGTTGAGCTGGATATATTCACAGAATAATGTGATGGTGCTGAAGTTATGGCCTTCAATGAAGGCTCCTCTGGATAATATGAAATGAAAATACTTGTTTAGTTGCATTCAGGGTTATACGTGCTGGAAATGAGACCTCTAAGTTACTTGGCAAAATAACCTTCAGAGATCAAGGAAGTCTTTAATACCAGGAGAAAAATGTCTGTTCATTCGCATTTATCTCAATGGCAGTTGCTTGGCAATGCTCAACCATCTTTGCTCATGGTTTCTCAGTTCTGCTGCCAGGATGCTTTGAGCCAATCACTTCAAGCTGTAAATGTCATGTGAATACTTGTTTTAGTCATTTTTAACCATCCGGTTTTCTGTGTAATTAAGAGACAGCCGAAAAAACATCACAAAAATATTAAGCAGCAACATTTTTTTGAACAATCATAATAACACATTTCCTGAGCATCAGATTAGCATATTAGAATGATATCTGAAAGATCACTGGAGACTGCTGAAAAGTCAGCGTTACGATTTCAAGAATACATTTTCTTTATTATATGGGTAATTCTACATTTGTTGTCCAAATGGTTATATTTTTTGTTATTTTAATTCATTTATTATTGTTCTTTATGAATTACAAGATGTACAGTCTATAACAATATAATAATTTATTTATAATTTAATTTAAATCAAGATTTCTTCTTAACCACATTAGTCAGTGTATTTTTTGTGATCATGTATTAACATTCAATCAAAATATTTTATAGTACTTTTCTTTTTGCAACAGTTTATTCATTTTATTTATTAAAGCCCTAAATAGTGACATACTTAATTTCACCCCATTAAATTATTTAAAATATTTTTTTTTCATAGAAAAAAGTATGTCCCCAAAATTGTTACCATACCATATTTTGCCTTTAAATTGGTGGAATTATCTCTCAGGATTGTGTAAATTACAGGAAATTATGTCACTTTGACTCACTGATAAGATCTGACACACTGAAAAGTATCATGGCTCTCTCTGAGAAAATATTTTTAATCTAAAAACTTTTTAGTACTTTTTAGGCAACTCTGTTACCGCAATATCAAAAGAAAAACAAAATTTATTACTGATCTCACACTGGATTATTTAAAGCTCTTTTAATCATATTTTCATTATTGTCATGGTTTCTTAACATTTATGCTAAGCATTTATTTTGAAAAAAAAAGGGAAAAAAAAGTCAACTCTGTTACACTATTGTCTTCATTGCAAGTCTACCTAGGTAACAGAGTTGACAGTGGCAGACACCAAATGTACCCGCAATTATAGAATGAGTCATACATTAAAATAGAAAACATGTAATTTAAGTAAGCAGTCATGATTTATTAACGATACAGTACTGCTTCGAGTACCTTATTGCTTTAATAAAACGGTTACCACATGATAAATATTAAAACCAAAATTACATCTCTTAAAATATTAGTTTTTTGAAGCAAGTTATTAAATACGGTCCTTCCGCTAAAAATTGTCCCTGACAGCAAGAGTAAACGGACGAGAATGTTCCGAACACGCCTCTCATCTAATGGAAAATAAATAAATACAGAGAAAAGCTTATCATCAGCTGCATCATTTCTTTTTTAACGCTATATATGATATTTTCTCACACACATACTTATGCCACCCGCTTCGGATGTTATCACTCGATTGAATAGGCGCGTTATCAGTCGTTATCATCCCATTCATATGGGTCAGTAGGGGCCTGCTGCACCTACTGGTAGAAAGCTGCTTTCATCCACAGGAATACAGCTCCGGACCTGCTGCTCTTTTAGTTTTGAAACAGACCGGACAGAAGAAAAGTCTCAAAATTAAAGATGACAAACGCAACATAACGCCAGCAGTTGTCACTCATATTTTACGTAACATTTATGCTGTATTAGTGATTGTTTATGTTGGTAAGGGGTCTGCTCAGCGATAAACAGAACCGTGAAGCGGTCATAGATATGCTGTATCATGACTAAAACACAGCTTCTGATCAATCAGAATAATGGAAAAATATACAATATACTGATCTAATAAAATCAACAAACAGGCACAGGTAAATTATATATTCTATTTTTATCATTTTAGAAAATTTAACCAGATGGTGTTACTACAGGCCTGAAATTACCAAGTGCCAAACTGGAGTAAATAAATTAATTAAAAGAGACAATTAAATCCAAGTATTTTACTAGAAACTTCTGGTGTAAGTTGCTAGAATGATTTGACTCTTTGTGTTTTCATCTGAAGTTACAGATATAAAGAGAGAAATTAAATATAAAAAGAAATATACATATAAAATACAGAACCATAGCCTGTAGGACATATTTATGGCTGGTACATTTTCTCAATTCATTGCTATTGGCAAGGAGATATGTACACACCACCTCAGATACGGATTCTGTCGCATCCAATTCCGCCCCCAGGGATGCAGCCAAGAAACTGGAACCTTCCAGCACTCGTCCATAGATACTCTGAGGATTCGAGACGCCCAAGCCAAGTTTGGAAGTAAACGACAAGAAGCTTGAGTGTGTGACTGCATCGGACAAAGTGCTGCCACGAGGAAACTGTTTCACTGGAGGCACCGTTGACTTTAAATAAACCATATAAATCATCATTTCAGGCCCCAGACAGAGACAGAGTGTGTGTGTACAGACAAAGGAAAGTAGAAAACAGTAAAGCATGACTAACGATTATGAATGTGTGGCATATGGAGAGTGCTGGAGTTGATGCCAGTGTTGTGTGTGGCCTTATAGCAAGCACATAGACCCTGGCATATGTGATAGCAAACCCATTGTTTCTGATCCATCCATTAGAGTAGACAGAAGAAAATCTCCCACAAACCAACCAAATGTGACATCCTGTCATGGCTGCCAGAAACCTTGAGGCCATGGATTAACTACGGAGGCCAGATACACATCTATAGCGCTTCCAAAACCCTGTTGTATTCGTCTCTGGTGTGGCTCTAATACACACTTGGCTTCTTCTAGGAGTATTGGTTATTCTTTTCGTATTGTGCATGTAAACACACAGACATCTTGGATTCCTGAACTTGCGCCAAGCCCTGTGCCAACTATGAACTGCTGAAATGCCCGAGCATCCATCAGGAGCGGAGCTCTTTCGCATCCTGCGCTGCTACTAAGTGAAATTCTGCTTCTCGTGATTACATGCATCGCTGGGAACGTCTTATTTGATTAGTTCATGCAATATTAAAAACATTATATTTGACAAGCAGGCAGGCTTACGCAATGTCAACGTTCTGGTGCTGACGATGTTCAGTGTTCTCTGGAAAATTATGATAGTAAGAGATTTTTATTAACCAGATTGCTTTTAAGCTTTTACTTATATTCCTTATCCATACACATGTACACGATTATTATGTATTCTTTTTTTGCTGTAAAATGTATGATGTAATAAATATTTTTTTTATTATTAAAATACTGGGGAATGTTATTAGATTTTGGGGAAATCAATAAATAAACATTACATTAATTATGTTGTTTTATACATAATTAATGTGATAATGTAAATGCATATACATATATTTGGTGCATATACAGTATATACAAACATTAAATAGAAGTTATAACTGTATAACAAAAAAAAAATGTTGATAATTAAATGGTAATGAAAACAATGCTAATTCATATGTAACCTTCAAAATGCAAAAAATAAATAAATTGTAACACTTTACAATAACAGTACATGAATTAACAATTTCTTGACTTTAAACTAACGATGAGTTAAGACATCTATTAATCTATTAACTAACTTAACTATGACATGAATTACTGCATGAATAATGCCACCTTAGTTACAGCATTAACAATCTAAATCAAATATGCCTTCATGGCACAAAAATTGTTCATACTGTAGATCTGCCACATGCAGCTGTCACGTCATGAATTCACAAGTTGTTAAGGTTTCATTATCTCATGACTTTACTTGGGGGGTACATTATTACTAATTCATTAAGTAACATGAATTCATCACTTGTTAACATCCTTAAACAGGTGAGGAAAGTTGAGATTTTGAATAGGCAATACTGCCCTACAAAGCAAAAAGGCAGTAACTACGCCGAGTGCAGAACTGAGAAAAATGACTTTAAAGTTATCCT
>JAUCMT010000051.1:3077843-3088244 GCA_032357475.1 Enteromius thamalakanensis
ATGGTAAAGGGTTGCCTAAAGTTTGTGTCAGTGTTAGTTTGTAAAGTTAATCGTTAATGTGAATGACGACGTTCACACATAAACTATAACCATATAGAAGAACGATACAGTTTGAGGTCACTTTCAGAGCGATTTGAGAACGATAAAAAGCTAGAAGCTAATAGTCAATCAGAACCCATTACACATCATAGACTTTTGCTTGTTAATGGTCAGTGTGGACGCTTTTATTGCTATGATTTTTATTTCTGTCGACTCGATGTTACAGTCTCTGTTTGTTGGTGCTTTTAGGCTGTTTTGTAAATGCTACTGCTTGAAGTTTTTAATATATTGTTTTATCATGATTAGTTCACCCAAAATTAAAATTTTATTGCCTTTCAAAACCCATAAGGTCTATATAATATCTTCTTATACTTTATTTTGATGGATCCTCAACACGACGGTTTCTGTAAATAGTTTTTGAGATTTCAGGGTTCATAGATAGGACTCTTTTTTGTTTGTTTAATTGTTGCCCTGCCCATTTATTATTAGCAACACTTAGTAAGTGTCTTTAGGCTTTTTGCTTGTGCTCAGCTCATGAAGTGTTCCACTTTACAGAGCTTATAAAGTAGGTTGCTAGATTTTATTATGGGGTTCTTCTTCTTCAGATCTGGCAACACTAATGAGCCAAAACACACCCTGTGATTTCTTGCACTGCATATACAGAAAAGACACAGTTCTGATACACGTTTAAATATGTCATTAATGACTAGTGGTTTAGTTTGGTTTCATACACACTGCATAGAAATTCAGCACATTTTTCAGCATTTAGAATGCAGCTGTCGCCAATTCATTACCTAACTGTATGTGTATAAACCAGGATTAAGCGCTATAAAGTGAACTGACAGCTGAAAATATGCAAACAAGTATACGGTTTTGGTGAAATTATTACTTTTTTTAAGCACATCTAAAAGCCCTCTTAGACAGTCTAAGCGTTTTCCGCAGTGTCTTGACTGACAGTGCAACTGCTAATCCTGAATCAAAGCCTTTTGTTAACAAGTCTGTGAGGAGTCTAAACAGTTACTGTTCATAATCCTGGATTGCAGCTACAGCTTATTTTGCTGTTGTTCACACATTCACGTATACTGTCGCTCATTCAGCCTTGAGGATTCGTGAGGGCATGCATTTTCTTTTCCATTCCTCCATCTATTTCAAACTCCCGCTTCTGTGTTTTTCTCCTTCTTCTTTGTCCTTCCTGGATCTCAATGCATCTCGTCTTGTGTCTGTCTTTCTCTGTTGGCGGTAGATGATATAGCGCAGCGGGCTAGCTGTGCTCTTAATGCAGAATGCTGGACGTCGATCCCTCTTGCAGTCACCAAACAGCAGGTGAGGACCATCTTACCCTCCATCTCTTGCTGTGTCTCCTTTTCCCTCCTTCTGTAGTTGCCTTCTAAGTGTCTTCTCTTATCTATTTCCTATTTACCCATCAGCCCACTGGATATTCGCCATACAGTGACCTTTTAAAGAAACTGTTCACCCAAAACATTTAAATTCTGATATCGTTTACTCACCCTGATGTTCATCCAAACCTATTCAGCTCTTTTTTTAAGATGGAAAGCAAAGCAGATTTATACACTGCTTTTTTAAGCTTTAAAAAGGACCTTGTGACCCTGAAAACCACTAATCAAAAAAGGCTTTGTGAACATTCTTCTTTAGTTTCGCCATACAAAACATGAAGCAACACAAAGTAAAATTTTTAAGCAAACTGCTCCTTTAACTCTTTTCCTCTTAGACTTCTTGTAAACTTCTTGCATCCTCTCATGCTCTTCCCCTTAAATCTCTTTAATGTCACCCATTTTTTCCTAGCATTTCTCCCTCAGCCTCCATCCTTCTTCGCCCATCCCTTCATTCGACTCTGTAAATCTCTTTTTTGCCAGATCTCTATCGTTATTGCGCTCCTAATAAATCTCTCCTCCTCTCTATTTTCTTTTTTCCTCTCAGTCTGTCTATCGTTCTTTCTCTGTGGTAGTAGGATCAGAGGCTTTAGTCGTGTGATCTGTATTGATCAGTGAGCAGTGGGGTTATATCGCTCTGGCTGACTGTTGCTCTGCACTGCCCTGCACTCCTGCTCTCTTCCAGTCCATATCCATAGCCATGACAACAAGCCAAGCGTTGGATGGTGAAGCACTTCCTGTGGCATCTAAGTGAAATTGTCATTTGTTTTTTAGATATGGAGGCCTGCACATGGTTTCAGCTCCTGGCTAAAATAGGGATAACGATGTGGATGTTTATTAAAGATTCACTCAACTGAATCATTCAGTCTTATATGTGCAAAGGAGCAACTGGTTCATAAAGAATTAAATCACTCTTTTGAGTCTGTTCTTTTAAATTCAACTCACTTATGCTACATTTTATTTCACTACCCAGAATAAACTATTATTACTTCTAAAATTATTACTTCTTTAAATAGGCAATAGTTTATTTAATGAATTGACATCCCATCTGAAAATCTTTTGGATTGAACTGTTTTTAGTCACACAGTCTCTGACTTTTTTAACGGATTACTCAGTCTGATTTTCGTTCAACTAATTCACAAAAGACAAAGAAAGAAAGACAAAAAAAGAATTAAGCAATTTATAAAATGATTCTTTCATTGACCCAAGTTTGGCTCACCTACTCATACAGAAACAACAACAACAACTCTGCAGTAAATAATAACAATATGTTAAATTTTACTTGAGAGCCAGCGCAACTGAATCAATAAATCAATGAGTTGAACAATTCAACTTCTAATTCTATAATGGTCCGATTCATGAACAAATTGTTCATTCTGATTTGTATAGATTTACTTTTTGTCATTTTGACTTCGTTCTGATAGGTCTGTGGTAATGATAGGAAGCGAAGTGGGAGAGAGAGAGAGGGAGAGGGAGGTGGGTTTAGAAAAGATCAAAAACGGGATTCAAATCCAGGGTGCCCGTAGCACCATAGCCCATAGCACAATGCCCAAAATACTATCCTTTAGTCGGATTTGTGAACCAAATCAGCTGGTTCTTTAAAAAAAAATACTGATTCAATGGAATCATTATTCACTGACCCGGTTGCCAACTTCAACCCGCAAATAGCAGTTATTGTGTTGACAGCTCAA
Organism: Enteromius thamalakanensis; assembly: GCA_032357475.1. Taxonomy (NCBI): domain Eukaryota; kingdom Metazoa; phylum Chordata; class Actinopteri; order Cypriniformes; family Cyprinidae; genus Enteromius; species Enteromius thamalakanensis. Next base: position 3,080,965 of record JAUCMT010000051.1, read on the forward strand.
TTGAGGGGAAGTTATCAGAGAATAAGGACAAAATTTCGGTCTTATATACACAAAGCTGTCATGCAACTTATAAAGACTTTGAACTCAACAGCCGACTGGTAAGAATTTAATTTTTAGGAGAACAGTTTCTATAGTCATTTGCTAGCAATTGTAGCCAAGATGATTATCACCCCTGGCAAAACGAGCAACCTCATGGGCGCTGCAGCTCACAGAGCCCTATCAAATAACATTTTCATGAAGTGGCAGCATAAAAGCCAACTCTGTCCTCATAATTATTAAACAAACCAGCACATTTTATCAAGCACAGGTGCACAAATGGGGGATAATGCACTGGATGCACACTCTCACTCTCACGACTGAATTTTGAATCATTGACCGCACAGTGAACCACCAACGCCTAAGGTGTGTCTATATGGTCACACACCTGAGCCCTCATCGACTTGCAGACGTTCAGACATCACCCCAGGAAAACACTCACTGTATTGCTTGTGCTTTAGCTTATATACAGTTCTAACAATGCTTAATTCATTTAACAATCTTCCAAATTGGTCTTTATACTGTAGTGTTTCCAATTCAATGCAACCCCCATCCTTTTATGTTCTGCAAAAGAAAGTTCCAGGTTATATAGGTATGGGATGACATTGAAGGGGATGAAAATGATGAGAGAATTTTTACTTTTGGGGAGCCTATCCCTATGACATCTCTGTATTTAAAATGCAGTTTTAGTACCAGATTTTAAAGCTCATTTTTATAACACAACAGTGTTTTATTAGTAGCAAACAGAGCTGTGAATGTTGCTGGGAGGCGATTATACTACCCTTCTTGTGCGTGATTCTGTTCATATGCCAGAGAATCGCAGTGGTGTCCAGCCCTGTTAGCCAGCTCTGCTGTGACTGTGTGTTTGGCCACAGGAAGGAAACAGAGCTGGCTAATTCTGAAACAGACCTGCAAGCTGGCCGCTCTTCCTCACAGCGTTCATCAAACATGAGGCGGTAAAGCCGGAGCTTTCCTTTTACGTCTCTATTAATGCCTGCGATTCTTTGTTCTGGAATCAGAGCCAAATACAAATGCATAAAATTACACAAACAAACAAACCCTGGGTGATATTTACAGTGAAGGAAACAACACTGTATCATGGTCCAGTACTGGTGTGACTGACAAGCCTACTAGCATTCAGCATCTAGAATTGGATTATTTATGTGTATATGTACGTCTGTAAGACACCGTCTGTCTGCATCAACCTCGTCCTGTCCCACAGTGCGGTTTTACAGTCTTTACCAGTCTTCAAAAAAGTGCACCATTTCAAAAGTACTGACAGATTTACCAACCATCCATCCGTGAGTGATTCCATTCAGCCCAGCAGGACAAATAATCCAAGCAGGCACGCAGGCAGTCCAAGGACACCGCGGCTCCTGCTCTCCAAGTTTGATTTATCGGTTTTACCACTGGAGAGATGCGATCGGAGCGTATCTGTGCTGGACCGAGGGAGCCCGGTCTTAATCAACAGAGCCTCACAGATGTACAGAGATGATTAGGCAGTCCAACAACCTGCTGAGACTCAATGGTCAATGCCAGGCACGGATAGAAGATCTCTATAAGTGTACTAAGAGGAAGCTGAGATAGCAAGCTGGGCGCATGCAACATCATATTTGAGGTGGATGTTTATTTTAGCAGATGATCCGAGACCAGCCGTGGGGCTTTCAGCATGTGAGCTGATGTTACTTAGATTTGTAAGCAGTAGGTTCCTTCTACTTTACAATGGGGTGGTTTGGCCTTGTGGTTAAAGATCTGGGATGATAACCAAAAGGCTGTAGGTTTGAGCCCCACAAGGGCTAATCTATAAGCACTACTGTGTCTGCGAAAAGGCACTTAAAACCATGTAGCTTCAGGAAGATTCTCCTTATTATAAGCGCACCATAAGACCTCTTTCAGCAGAAATGTGGCATAATTACAACAGCAAGCTCTATGAAGAAAATTATGTGATTGTATGTTCCTGTACAGAGTAGGGTAGGGTAAATAAGGCAGTTTTCAATCATTATAAATTTCAACATGATGAAATCTAATTTATCTCCACATTTTCATCCAAATAATAATTCACAACACATAACAGAGGCCAAATCCACAAGTGTAGCAACAAAATACTCCAAACATGACGATGGCAGTAATAACAAACTTCGAGTTGTTTGTAAACTCCCTTTTTACACATACATATCAGTAATTAGTTTCAGAACAGATTCTGTTTGCCTCTCTCATGAAGCAAAAAAAATAAACCACATTTACTCTGTTTATTGACTGTGCTGGTATGAATGAATAACTATCCGCATATACTACCATTTTAAAAAGATTGAGTAAAATAAAGTATAAACGTTAACACTGAAGGATATTTCTGACCTCATTCATTGCCATCCTTTAAATTAATGGAGGAAATATCAACATTGATACTCTAAACTCTTCTCCAGAAGTGAATAACTTCTGGTCTATCATCTGGCATAAGCAGCTTAAGGAGTCTGTCCTAACTAGCAGTCTATTTTATTGCTTTTTAAGATACAGGTAGCCTTCAAAATCTGTCAATTTTTCAGCTGCTAACAGTTGTCACTTTTATTAGTAACAGATTAAGGAGAAAGAGTAGTACAAAAGGTAAAAACATGCCTGAAATGAGCCAGGCTACTTTTCAAACGTTTTTGAATATAAAGCAGCAATTCACGCCTGGGTCAAGTACTGATCCGACGGGGGGGAAGGGAATTGTATTTCACTAGGTTGCATCACAGGATCAGTCCTTTCAGCTGTCAGAATCTGCACCAGCAAACACTAAATGCAACAATCAGTCTCTTTCAAGCTCTTACAGATAGCACACTATGTTTGATGGAGAGTGAACTGAAAGATGAAAGCTGTGAGAAGTTGAGCCGAACGTCTGCTGCGGTAGAATTTGACATTCTGGACACCACTCTCCCATCAGGCACTGCTGGATGGTTGTATTTGACAGACAGAAGCCGCATTAAAGGAATAGTTCCTTCAAAAATGAAAATTTACTGTAAACGTACTCATCCTTCAGGCCATCCAAGATGTAGTTTGTTTCCTCATCACAACAGATTTGGAGAAATCTAGCATCTTTTGCTCACAAATAGTTCCTCCGAACAAACAAACTCATCTACATCTCAGATTGCCTGAGGGTAAGTAAATTTCATAAAATTTTCATTTTTGGGTGAAATATTACTTTAAAGAGAAGGATAGCACATGCATGTTTACCCGTTCCTAGTTCAGTGTGCTCCAAGGAAGTGTGTTGGTTCTGATGGACCCACTCTCCGTTGCATTTAAAGAAGATCTGGAGGGCAGGCCGCGCTCTGCAACGTAGCTTGATGGGGTTGCTTTTGACAATGTAAGCATCATCGGGCTCCTGCAGGAAGTGAGGCAGCGTTCCAGACATCGCAGAGAGACCATCACGTGACCCTGCAACAAAAATTCAAGAATTATACATCAGCTCTAGAAGAAAAGTCACTGTTTCATTCAACATGAAGCAAAAGCGTCTAACTGCAAAATCCACTCAATTGACAGCTACCTACTGTATCTGTGAGTTCCTATAATCAGACACATCCGCTAGGGCTCCCTGACAGCAAGCTTACTCACTTCTTTAACTGGTCTGTCAATCACTTTCTAAAGCGCTCTTAGGTTGGATGACTTTTTCAGACGAGCACCATATGAGTCGGTGACACTGAGAGATAAAGTGAAAACTGCCCTAAAGCAGCTGAAGGTGCCTGCAGATAATTTCAGCACCATGGACAGCAGCCAGTAGATACTCAATAGTAAAAGCATTTTCAGGACCACGGACAGCTCCTCTGGGCTCTGTGGCTTCACATTAAATCAGACATGATATGCAGTTATTTGCTTTGTTCCAAAAACCAGTGAGCTGGTAATGGAGGAAACATTTTAAGGCAAAGCAAAAAGCTTGCCAACGCAAAAGCTGTTCCAAAAGGTGGATAACTTAATTATGCTGCCTCTGAAAATATCTTATTTTAGACTGTCGTAAGGCAGCAACACATCTCACATTCACTGTAATGATCTCAGTAAAAATATAAGGCTGGAAGATGAAGTGATAACAATTGCGGAATACAGATACTCTTAGCAAACCCTGGGATGACAAATTGTAGGTTAATTTCAAACACATTTCTGATTTGAGTTGATGAGGAAGTACTTTTAGACAGAATTGTGTATAAGATTAAAAAAAAAACATTGGAAAAAAGATTAAAAGCAGAAACATAGTAATATGGAGGCACATAAGTCACAGTTGTGCTTATGGGTATTTTTCAGCCAAGATATGGTAATTATATTTGAGTTATTCCACAAAAGGCACATTTGCTTTGTGCCAGTTGAGTCAGGGACTGTGAGCATTTGCTCTCACAGCAAGAGCTGGACTAGACAGATTCATATCTATTTGACATGAAAAAAGAAAAAAGACTATTAGTCTGTTAGTCATATCAGGTCCATTAAATAATATGAAAGTTCACTGAATTAAATGATATACTATACTCTAAGAAAATAGTTAATTAAAAATGTATTAAATTATTTTATTTTATTATGTAAAAATTATGTAAAATTAATTAAAATGAACTAAATTATTATTAAAAGTATTTTTCGTTGCCATTTGTTCATTCAATGTTAATTAATTTAGTTAACTTAGGTTAACATATGAAACCTTATTAAAATGTTACCAATGCTTGTTTTAGTTTAGATGATGTTTGTTTTCACATCTTTCCAATTCATGATTGTGATCAAGTAAAACAAAAATGTTACATCAGAACATACTGTAACAAACTCAAAATAAATGTGTCCTGAAGTGTTTCTCTTCTCTCTCACACACAACATTTTCTGTAACTCTCCACTGTATCTGTCAAATAAAGTGTCAAAAGCCCAAAAATAAAATAAAAGTACTGTAAATCTATAATAAACTAGCTATTAAAAAAGGAAAACTGTTCTGACATGCCCCATGAAATCGACCACATACGGGTGTGAAATTCTATTTCACACCGGGATATTTGGAGGAAGATTTAGGGTCTAAAAGTGTCTTGTGGATAAAAGAGCCACACAAGAGTGACAGGAGCTGAAATATCCACAGTGATTCAAAGCACACAGTGATTTAAAGCACTCCTCTCCCTCGCTCTTCACGTTTCTCTCGTGCTCACTCTCCATTTCTCTTTCTGTCACTGCATGTGTGTACACACACACACACACAACACACGCAACAACACTCCCAGACTTTCCCTTTCTAATAAAACTGTCACAGACGTAATTGGATGGGATATTTTAGAAGCGATTTCCCCTGACTGAAATCTTAACCATAATAGAGATTTCTGTTGACTTGTAATCCTTCCCCGGGAAACTTTATGAGTGTGTGTGTGCACAGGTGTGTTATCCTCTGGCAAACATACCTGATTCATCCTGATTAGAATGAATAGAGAAATGCCTGCATGTGCTGCTCACGCTGAGAAAATCACAGCCCTCGCACAGCCCCTCCTTCTCTCACTGTATCTCTCACACCAGAGGACAATTTTATCACTCAAGTGTTTCTTTCACTCAGTAGACTTGAAGTCAACATGCACTTTTCTAATATACACATTTGGTCTCTGAACATTTCATAAGTACATAAAAATGCACCTCAGTAATCTTTCAGAAAAATGTTTCACTACTAAAATGACCTTCCCTTTAGGTTAATAATCTTGACCAAAAGTCAAATAACTACTTAACCTATTCTGAAATCATGATGATAATGTATAATTCAAAACAAATTATGGCAATAACAGCAGCGGATGAAAAGAAGTGACACCCTGTGTATATGGCTACACATCTAGGTCAGAAATTGGTTGTAAGCCATGTTCCAAGGTCATTCTCCATGACACATAAACTCATATATTGTAATATGGAATGTAAGTTTGGGAGTCAGCATTTTTTTAAGTTTTTTCAGACATCCAGAATGCAATAAATTGGAAAAAAAAATGACAGCAGTGATTTTAAATGCTTAAAAAATTAAATGCTTCAAAAAAAGTTCAAAATTAAGCAGCAAAACTATTTTGAACATTGATAATGTTTTATTTCATGAGCAGCAAATAGAAGGCAATGTTCATGAGACACTGAAGGCTTGAGTAATGATTATAAATTGCACAAATAAATTACATTTTACATAGATAAATTACATAAAATGTAATACATATATACATAACAATTAATATGCAATCATATTTTTATATAATTTTGATTTTTTGATTTTAATTTTTTTTTTCTGTCTGATTTATTCAAGACCAAATGATTTGTAAATCACAGAATTCAGATGGGTTTTTGTAAAATAAAAAATGCTCTTTTTTTTTCTATTATAATTATATGTATATTTTACACATGTATATTTTATATTTTATGTATAGAAGTACTTATAAGTAGGAAAAAATTCTCTATTTTCTCTCAAATGAATTTTAGTGCTGTCTAATAGAAACAATTGAGAAATTAAAAGGATTCCGATGGTTCTCTCTCTATCTTCCTTCTATATTCTTTTTCATTCCAGACATGCGAACAGAACACATTATTTTCTATAAGAGAATTAATGGCACAGTATCTTGTTGTTTGTATCATCTAAAGCTTTGTGCTCATGGACACGATATGCTTGTTTTTAGAATGAACACTCCTACACACAGAGCACCAGGTAGGAGTGTGAACATCCATATTCAAAAACAAGCACAAACATATTGGACCATGCAGTTCCATACTGTAATGTGTGCTAATGCTATTTTATCACGCCCACAAACAAATGCATTTACATTTACAAGCAAACACACAAATCGCAACACGTTCAAACACAAGCACACAAACAATCAAACACATTTGGACTCGCACACCACACACTTTTTTCCAGCCACCATCACAGATGTTCAGGAGTGCTTGACATGATGGCAGTCTGATGAAAGGGAAAAATAGTCATCCGACTGAGCCGCAGATGAAAGGAAAGAGAGGAAGTGTTGGCGGAGAGGAAAAAAAAGAGTAAGAAAAAGAAAGTACAAACGGAAGCCGGTGGAAATAGCTACTTTAGACTTGTGGACATTGTTTAAGTCACTTTTGTATGCAGAATGATTCATATAACTGCCGCTGAGGGGAGGACGTTTGTTCCTGACAGAAATGAAGTTTACACTCATACACACACTCACACACAAGTGAAACAATCCAACTTCTCTTGGAATGAAAATGTAGACTTGTTAAATACCTTGTTTTGGTCTATTTAGCCAGGAAAATAAACACACACT
>JAUCMT010000051.1:3130171-3142893 GCA_032357475.1 Enteromius thamalakanensis
TGCGGTCAAGAGAGCTGCCTGGAACTACGTTCGCTGTGCGTTTCCTTGAAAATAATTGCACACCTCAGAACGTTCGTTAGCCAATCAGACTCAAGCATTCAACGGCCCCGTAGTATAAGGACACTATAAAATAGCTTTACTGAAAGCTATTTTTACCACGTTTCTGGACTAATAAACGGCCATATTAAAGGGTTAGTTCAACTAGAAATTAAAATTCTGTCATTATTAATCATTCATCTTGTCATCTTAAACCCATAAGAAAACCCCCTTCGTTCAACTTCGATCGTATCAGAGAGCCATCCTACCCTCCTTAGACAGCAATACAACTGAAATGATCCAGATCCAGAAACGTTGGTAGATATTACATGCATTTATATGCATTTTACATGCATTTATATGAATACTATATTTAGTATATAAATAGTATATTTATACTATACTATAATACTATAATTTTCACTTTTAAAGAAGTCCTACTGTACATGAAAAATAACAGAATTTAGTCTTTTGAGAGAAAATATAATAATATTAGCCATTTATTAGTTATCAGCCATAAAATGAAATGCAAGTTATCAGTTTTATTTTTTGTTATAAGCCAGGACAATGATTTTGTTGCTAGCAAATTCTCCAAATATTCACTATGTGTCCCTTGATATTAATAAACCCTGGGAAGAATAAATAACAGCAGATTTAATTACTGCGCGAACTTTTCCTCTGAGACAGAAACCAGTGCCTAAACGTCTTTAGTGACAGTGCAACACCTCACAGCGAGATGAAAAAGAGCCAAATGGAGACGTTAATGAGCACACACTGTAAACTGATGCTGATTTCCTCGTACAGCAGCTGAAGATGCAGTCAAAACAGTTCTGATTTATGGATGGCTCCCAGTACTGCCGTAATGGAGCACTTTCTGTCTTTTCACGTTAAGCGTGATAGTATATCAGCGGGGTCTGTTATGACCTAGTTGTCAGTTACGTAACCGACCTCGCTGATATATTATTGCTATGAGTTTCATCTTTCATATGTTTCAGATCTAGCAGTTATCTTTTAATCCCACGAATGAAGTATATAGTCACACTCACAACATGAGCAACCTTACTACTTCAGACATTACTCATCCATAATTTTAAATCTCTTCTGTGGACACATTTACATACAGCCATCAAGCCACCAGAATCCAGGTACTGTGCAAAACATCCTTTGATCTCAAGACTGACGTGCTGGAAGTAACAGGCGAATGGGTTGGATTGGGATAGCTGCTGTCAGTGCTCGAGACAGGATTGTGCTGGTCAGCCTGATCCCTCATGGTCTGTTTGCCCCAGGGAGCGAAACAGTCACGGCTGAGAAGAGCGAGCCACAGCACAACAGTGGATTATTAGACACAGAGCAGAAAAAGCTGAAGGGGTTCAGGGTCCAAAAGGCCTCAGTCCACAGAGGACAGAAATAGACACCAAACTTCTGCAGTGATGCCGGGATTTTAGAGACAGAGAGAAATTGGAATCATAATGATGAAGATCAGTGGAAGTGCTGTAAACTATCTGAACATATCTTATGAGAATTTTTCAATTATTTGCAATGCAAAGATGATTGTAGAAAACCATCTTCTATTTTCCAGAAACACTGAGGATTATTATGAGAAATGAGAAATGATTATGATGAAGATATTTTATTGATGAGGATAATGGAGATCAGGATGATGGTGATGGTGATGATGATGATGATGCGTAATATGATGATGAAAATCAGAAGATCAGAATAAAGATATTAGATGTTGATTTTGATGATAACTAAAAAAAAAAAGTATTTCAGTGATGATGATGATAAAGATCAGAATGAAGACATTTCAAAAATTATAATGACGAGGATGATGATGTTGCAATGATGAAGATGATCAGAAAGAAGATGTTTCACCGATGATGATAATGGTGATAAGAACATGTTTAACAATAATGGAGATATTAAGAGATAATTCAACATTGATGATGAAAATACTTTAACAATAACAATCGTGGTGATGATGATGATGATGATGATGATTAAGTTCAGAATAATGACATTTTAAACATGATAATGAACAAGGATAAAGATTCAATGATGAAGGTGATCAGAAAGAAGATATTTAAACAATCATGATGATGATGATGATGATGATGATGAAGTTTAGAATGAAGGATGAAGATGTTTCGATGATGAAGATTATCAAAGCAAATGTTTCAATAATGATGATCATCATCCTATAACAATGGCAATTGTGATGATGATAATAATGATGATGAAGAAGATCACAATTAAGATATTTCAACAATGGTGACAGTTCAGAATGATCAGAATGAAGACATTATAAAGACGATTTTGGTCATTCCAATCATAATGACGAATATGACAGAAATAATCATGGACATCTCAGACTGAGTGTGATCATTTTCAGCTCCAAGATCCTTACAACATTAATGATGTTGATAACATGTTTTTCCACAAAACAACACTGAGAGAAATCGCACCCACACCCTCAGAATTAAACAAGTTTGAGTTTGTAGACTTGAGTGGGGGTTCTTAACAGTCGTAAAAGTAATTGAAGTAGCTTTAAGTTTAGCACAAGCCTGAGCTCTAGATGACATCCAGCAGTGTGTGGGAGTAAGGAAAAGAGTGCTGTGTCACAAACTTTCAAACGCAATCAGAGGTCGCCATTAATTGAGGCGGCAGGCTATTAGTTACAGTGGCACTGTAAGTAGTGAAATTACTTTTGAACTTCTGAAGTATACATAGACTGCTCTAATCGCTGGAGAGTCATTGGTAATTTCCACAGAAATTGCAGCTGATAACCATGAAATACTTGGTAGGGAAGCTGTGCATCAAAATATTCAGTATTTTAGAGCTTGACAGGAAATTGGACTGCACTCTGGGATACGGGTTACTCACAAATTCAATTTTCTGGTCGTTAAAAAGCAATTCAAAAAAAAAAAAAATGAAAAAAAATAAAAAGGGCAACAGTCATCAGAAACTCTGGGATAATTGTTATTCACTGAAGCTTTAAGAATGCGATTGAATGTTTAACTGACGATTCGTTGCCATGGTGCCATTCATGTAAAGAAAGAACCAATCCTCACTCTCACGGTGCCAGAGGAATGGCGTGGGGATTGATTCATTGCTATTTAGATCGACATTATTTACACTGCTGAATGTTGCCAATAGCTAGAATTCACCTCCAAAACAGATCGGCTCTATAGAACATTTAGTGCTGGATTGTGACAGCCACAGGATTGTATCGTCTGCAGTAAAGAATGTTTTCCCTGCATTTTCATGGGTAAAGAAGCCATCACAATGCCTCTGCTGTGATTGACAGGAAGGTTTGTGGTTAATCGGTTCTGATTGATGTGCGACGCTTGAGTTTTCAAACACCTCGTGGGCCAAACTTTGACATGCAGTCAATGCAGGGCGAAAAATAACACTTGAAACAAATATAAAGCTTGTTAAAGGAATGTTACGGTTTAAATACGAGTTAAAAAGAGAGTCAGAAATATCATTCACTCCCTTTAGTCGTTTCAAACCTGCAGAACTTTCTTCTGAGGAAAACAGATACTTTGAAGAATGTGTTTTTTTGTCCATATTAAAAAAATGTGATTTTTGGACCCCATTAACGTTCATTATGTGCATTTCTGAGTAGAATTATTGACACATTTTGAGAAGTCAGAATAAAAGAAAGCTTGAATTATGATTTTTAAGCAATGTCATAATGCTATACACGTCGCAGTCTAGTTTCACATCTTAGAACAAATTAATTCTCTCTATGTTTCTAAATTTATTACAAAGGTTAAAGACTGATTGCAAAAGTCAACCAATTTAATGGCTTAATTAGCTATGTACACTGTGCTAAATTCATTTTAAGATTTGAAGCGCTAAGCTGGTTTTCATGTTTCACTTTATGCGCTCCGCAAATCAAGAGTAGGTCAAGTCTTTAAACATCCTACAGCTTATGCTCTGAAGAAAAAGAAATGGGAATTAATGTCTTGTTATATTTATACGTGAACTCTAAGTTCATCACATTTGCTCCGTTGTACTCTCTAAAGTGAGAGGGATTCAATTTTATTCTTGTTCTGCGCTGTACTTACAGCACAGTGCTTCCATAACATTTTTTCTTTCACTCCTCATTAGTATCTCAGTCAAAACAGCAAAAAACCATCAAGATATGTTTATGGATCAGCTATACCGCTGATTTGAGAAGCAATGCATGATGGGACATTAATATTCAAGCCAGCGTCAGGTCTGAGCCAATGTTCAGGGTCACTGATCTGTGACATCATAATCCAACAAATTCATCTTCTAACGTAACGCAATGGTGTACACAGCAGGATGTTTAAAGCCAATCAGAGTTATTGAATATTCTGAGCGCCGACAGTAGTATTCAGTTGGCTTTGATGAAATTAGTTCGGTAAAACACATACATTGCAAGGTCACGCATTTGCGATCTTAGAATATTAACCAAGGTCTCCAGCGGAGGAGAGGCTTACATAAAGTTAATTAAACTTTCATAGCAATCATTTATATTTCACAGAGCTGGTTGTAAGATCTGCTGCCGCAATTACCGAGAATGGTTGATACTGTTGAATGAGAAGAGGGTTGAGTGTTTGTTTAAAAATTTTACCCTAAACATACTGGCCTGACAGCTGACTGCTGTGCTGGGTCTACTGTACACATCTGCTTTCCCTGTGTCTGGGTCAATTAAGTTTTTAAAGAAAAATATCACATTCTATTAAAAAAAAGAAAAAAGAAGAATGTTAAACAGTCAAGATTTTATAAAATATTAATGTTTATTTTCATTTTAACATAAAAAAGCAGTGATTTAAAAGTGTGCTGTAACCATACAGTTAATAAAAAGCTATTTTAAAAATATTTTATGTAAGGCTTAAGTATGTCTGGAAAACTTTTGAATTATTCACTTAAATATTTAAATATTAAATGTTTTTAAATATATTCTTCAGGGTACTTTTTAATAAATTAGTAAATAATTAATAAATCTCAATGCTACACCACAAGATCTTACAATCAAAACTAATCTTTGTAACAAAAACTCAAACACCAATTGACATTTCATATAATTTGTTATTTAATTTATAACCAAAAAATAATGTGTTTCCTAAAAGCATCGTAATCTTAACTACATCCCATTGAAACCAATGGAGCTACGATCAATTTAGGCTTATGATGCTTTTGGGAAACGCAGCCCAGGTCAGTACACAAATCAATAATATATCTGTCAACATTAAGCCAGAAATATACAATTCAAAACTTAAACATGAATCTTGCACATTCTAAATGTGTCTCAGTGAATGAATGGCAAAAATGTGTTTATTTTAAGAAAAACTATTGTTATGTCATCATACACAAACAGAAACTTAATGGTCTTCGCAGAAACCCGCCAAAATTTCAGTTTAACTTAAAGAAACTGTAAAAGAAACACATTACATAATGTGATGTAGTACTATTGCTAATAAAATAGCTGCTAATAAAATTATTTATTAAGGAATATTTACCAGAACATTTATTTACCATAAATTATAGTCATATGGTCATAAACCTGATAATAATACAATTTTATACCAACCTTTATATCAACCTTGCCCTCTTCTTGGGCCTGCTCTTCTTCCTGGGGCCCTTACTCTTACTAATGCAGACATTACAGTGTTTGTCTTTTTGTAAATTTTGTAAATATAATAGAAAAAATAACCCCTGCCACTAAGTCTAAGCCAGACTGGAATCAGCTGTGGTTGGCCCAATTTACCCAACATACATCGATGTGTCAGTTTATTATCAGCTAAAATATATACATTTTTGATATTGATATTGTTTTTGAACTGATATCATTGCAGAAGCAGATGTTTTTATACTGTATCTAAGGTTTGGAATATTGTTTTTGCTATTGTGGGATGTTGTGTGTTAACACAACATGAAATTAATTAAAAAAAAAGAAAAATTAAAAATAAATAAATATTTGAATCTGAGAAAAAAAAAAATATAACATTTAATAAAGTCTTAATTTAATTTTTGTTAAATTTTATATAACTAATTATTTGCTAAATATTCTGTTTCATGATTTCAATTCATTATTGAACTGATTATTAATTAATTTTAGTTTGAAAAATGTGATTCCCAGATTTCTCCTGGACCGTTGAAGCTCCAGCACTATGTCTAATCAGTGTTTATTGGGCACACGGCACAGAGAGTAAGTTTTATTCACGGACCTCATTATACAGTGAGCCGTTTTTCCCGCCTGCTGCATCACCATTACTGTAATTAATGGTGTAGCAGATTCCTCTGTCACCCATCTCCCCTGCTCTAGTCTAAGCCTGGCGTCTCTTAAGAGCCCATGCTGCTTATTCATCTGCTCCACCATCAGCCAGGGTTGGAGGGTGGTGGGAGAAAAAAAAATAAAAAATCATCTCAGACCTGCAGCTAATTTCAATAGGGTTGATATATTTCTACAACTTGCAGCCTGGCACTTTAATAAGGAATGGCTATAATCAAAAGACAGGAGAGTAAAAAAAAGCAGTAGGAAATTTTCCCTTTCCTCTTTTCTGAATTGTTCCCTGTCACTGCAACAGTGGAATGGCCACAAGCCATCATTTGAGGACAATTACGAAGAATGTATGGCAAACGCCGCCCGCTCGCTCACTACAGCGACACGCTGGTGACAAAAAGGCTGTTTACCAACACGAGTGCCATTTTCTGCTGGGTAAACATGATTTTACCGAGGCGGCTGGACTGGACTAGCATGCAATAGAAGCTTGATGTAGTGCTCGCCTTTCTGGGAAAAGGTGATGAAGTCTGGCCCCATTCTTCAAGCGCTAATATCCTTTTCTTTGCTTTTTGAAAAACAAACGATAGTGAGGGTCGCAGTCGGTACAGGCCATTTTGCCACTCAATCTCAATGTTTATATTTTACTACGTCCCTTATGTCTTCCATCGCGCCCTCTTTTTTCTATCTTTTATGGTTTATTGACACTACTCCTGCCCTGAAACAATAAACACGTCAACTGAGGGGGAAATCGATAGAGGGGGCCCAACATAGAACAAGAACTATATAACCAGGAAGGATCGAATGAAGGGCGGTTCTGTGACACACGCACACACTCCTCTTAAACATGGATGACTGGTTTTAAGGGTTGGGAAATCTGTGTGAGTCGTCAAAGTCATGGTTTATTTATTTCTCTCCCTCTCTCTCTCTCCTCTCTTTTCCTCCCTTGCCTTTATTTCCTTTTTGGTCCTCTAACTCACCTCTTTCAGTATTGACAAATTCCTCCAGAATGGCCTTTTGTGACAGTCACATGCATCGAGAACCTTTAAGATATTTCCAACTGATCATGCAGGCTATTGAATCTGACATCGCGCATGGCAGCCACTATGAGGCTTGTGCGACGTTGCCAGGTTTTGTCACGATTGGCCGGCAGCATTCACAAACTCTGTTTTTCTGCGGTCATCCGATTACAAGGTCACCCGTCCGAGTTAATTCCAATCACAGCTCCGAGTCGAACAAATGCAAGACCTGTGATGGCAGGAAACACAAAGCAATACAAAGCTACAGTTACAGTTGCACAGGCTTTTGTAGCATTGACTGATAGAGAATGAAAAGTTCCTCTCTCAAAGCAGCAGCCGCCCTCGCAAACATTTCTCAACCACTAAAATGTTTCACGCGGAAATCCTTGACTAAAACGGGCATTGTGGGTAGGGGCCAGCGGTGTTATTATAACCATAAACAAACGGGTATCGATCTCATCTAGAGGATAGGCAGAAGTCAGCAACTTTATCAACAGCACCGAGAACAAGAGGGAGGGAGGGAGTATCAGTGCACAAGAAAAATTAAATTGCATTTTGATGATGGATGCACCTGCCTCTGAATAACAAACACTAACAACAGCAGGCCAGGAAGAGAGCAGAAAACCACAAAAGCACAATGGCTGTAAAGAAAATGGAGTGATGGTGATGCTATAAATACAGGGACCGATTCTTTAGACATGAAACGTAAACTTTAAAGCAAAGTATCTAAATCTATTTGTAACAGACACAAGTAACCAAGTTTTATAAATAATACTAAAAGTTTCAATAGTATATAAAAGTTTGGGTTAGAAATCTCAAGGCTGCAAGTTTTTCATAAAAATGACAGTAATAGTGATATTATTACAATTTAAAATAGGTACTTTGTATTTTAAAATGTAATTTATTTCGGTGATGGCAAAGCTGAATATTCAGCAGCCATTATGCCTTCAATGTTGCATGATCCTTCAGACATAATTCAGCATTTGCTACTCAAGAAATAGTGAAATAATGCTGTGCTGCTCAATATTTTTTGTGGAAACGGTGATCCTTTTTTTGCTGCAAATCTGTTTGATGAACAAAGTTCAAAAGAGCAGCATTTGTATAAATCATGAAAAAATGCTATGCTGCCTAATATTTTTGTGGAAATGGCAACACAGTCTCACGATTTGTCTAAAACCATGTGATGTGTAGGTCATTCGTACAAATTCATAAGAATTGGCATCTCGTAAAATACATACGAAAAATAAATTGCATGAATGTGAGGTCGTACAAATTTGTATGAATTAGACACCTCATAAAATATGTACGAATTGCTGTGAGATCAGGCTGGAAATAGTGATACTTTTTTTGTAAGATTGTTTGAGGAATAGGAAGTTCAGAAGAGCAGCATTAGTATGAATCTTGAAAAAAAAAAAATGCTGTCCTGCCTAATATTTTTGTGGAAATTATGATTATTTGAGGAATAGGAAGTTCAAAAAGGCAGCATTTATTTACAATATAAATATTTTGTAACATTGCAAATGCCTTTACTGTCACTGTTGAATAGTTTAACATGTCTTTGCTGAACAAAACTTGATAAATTAATTTTTCAATAATATTAATGAAAGAAAATAAAACTTACTGACCCCAAACTTTTAAAAGCTAGTTTATATATATATATATATATTCACTTATATTATGACATATTATTATAAATATTATTATAAACTATTTTCTGTCAACAAGGTCACACATTGTCTTTTCTTTACCACAACCATGAAATCTGAGAAAATCATTATATCCAAAATAGCAATATTCCAAAAGAATGAAGGCCCTAAATCCTGTCAGTGAGAAATACTACCTTGTGAGATGGCATGATACTTATACAACCTTTCCACTTCGTTTTATTTATCCATCCTGTGACTTCAGGTCCCTACGTGAGGTTCAGGCCTCTTATTAAAAACCTCATGCTCTGGTCTGATTGAGACGGCTCCTAGTAGGAAGGGGCCTGACTGACGGTGCCCTAACGCAGGGCTCTAATGAGCTCCTAGAGAGCTGATTCATAATGGAATATCAGGGAGGCCAATAGTCCATCACTAATAATCATATGGTAATGACCAGTTCGCAATCAGGGAGCCCAACAGAGAAGAGCAGCTCATTTCTATCCTTCAAAGCTCTCTCTCCTTTTCTTTTCCTAATCTCACAGGGTGAGAAGGGAGAGGGAAAAAGGCCAAGGGGTGGGAGAGAATGAATACAGAGATGGAGAAAAAGACCTTCTACGAATCTTAACATTTCCATTTAATAAAAACAGGGTCTCAAAATATGGAGGAGAACAAAAAAGCGACGAAGGCAGGCAGTTAGCTTGTGTTGCATGCAGGGGGTTTGGAGGGAATGCTAGTTAATGCCGCTTTAATGTTGCTGCCATCAGAGGGATCATTCATCATAATGTTCTCACTTCATTTGCACAGGCCTCTGAGTACAGCAAGAGTGAATTAGCACCAGCTCTGGGCCCCCCTGCTCTCTGGGACCATGGGACAGCCAAATTGGATCTAAATTGATCTAATCCTAAACCAGAAAGGCAAAATTAATGACTTTGCACGGAGAGAGCCCCCTTCTCTGCGTATCATATAAAGCGTCTTTCTGGGGAAGAATATCAGGACAATTTTCCACTAACTGAGGATACGTTAAAGGGAACGAGATGAAACTACAAATGAACGGATTGATCTTGAAATCTCGAAAAGTCTTACACTGATGTCGTATAGAGAATATCAATAAATACACCAACATTTCTGATGTTTCATGTAACTTTAAACAACAGAAGTGGTTAAATAATTGTTTTCTGTAATTGTCACTTATTGAACAGATATTCATAAAAGAGTTTAAAAAGTTTAAATCCATTTAAATTTTTACGTTTCAAATGTTTAATAATAATGAAAGTAAAACCAATAATTGTCATATTAGTATGCATAAAATGCAGTTCACACTTGTTTGAAGGTCAGATTTGAAAACACATTACGCAATAAATGCAAATAAACCGTAAGAAAAGCCCAAAAAAGTGAAAAAGTAAAAAAAAAAACAACATGCAATAAATTACTTAAATGCACTGTTCATACAAAAATGAAAATTATGCAATTTACGCATACCCATGTCATTCCAAACCCTGAAACATTTCTGACCCTCCATACACATCAATGCAACTGACACTTTCAAGGCCCAGAAAGGTAGTAAGGACATCGTTAAAATAATCCATGTGACACCAGTGACTTAACCTTGATTTTGTTTTTAACCTTGAAATTGACTATTTTAACTATGTCCTATACATATCTTGGCCTTTAACAAGGTAGTTGCACTGCGGTCTATGCAAGGTCAGAAAAGCTCTTGGATTTAATCAAAAATAGCTTCAGTTGTGTTTCAAAGATGAACAAAGGTCTTATAGGTTTGGTACAACATGATGAAATATATTTAGTGACATTATTACAGATAGAATTACAATTTTTGGGTGAACTACCCCTTTAAAATGCACTACTCAAAAGCTAACTGATGAATCTTTCAAAAACAATGGATGTTCGTAACTTCCATGCTTATTTAGTTCCAGTTTAAGGCATCATGACTAACCTCCCACATTTGAATCACACTGAATCTTAATAAACAATCAGCAGTTCACCCATTGCTCACCATTATCCCAGAAATCACAAAGACTTATATTATATAACACAACATTTAAAAAAAAAAGTCTGTTAGAATATTCTTGAGCAAAGGAGTAGCATACTCAGTGTAGTCGAGTGGAATAGAACTGCAGTGATCTCTTAGCAAGATCATAAAAAGGGGAAATTAGGACAGGTTCAAAATGTAAAGCCCATCCGGATGGGGTCTTAGGCGGGTCACTGAACTATAGGAAAAAAGCCACACTAATAAACACGCTGACCTCTGAGGAACAGAGCCAACCGCACACACCAACAGAAACACACTTACGCACAAACAGAGACACAATACATGCAGTCAAGCGTGACTGAGCAGCATTCAGGCAGGTAATGACCGCAAATAAGAGATCAACTTACAGTCTGTCATGCGGCAAGTCCAGACATTAACACACACACATAAATCCCAAAGCATCCGTAAATGTTCTGTGAAGGCAGGCATTGGAATGCATCCCTTCGGACGCTCAATAAGCAAAAGACATTTGGCAATGACACTCTGCATCAGGACAACATATTTTGTTTCCTTGCAAACACCTCCACGCTGACATCTCACGCCCCATCACACACACAAGCCCGTGGTCTCCATTAATGCAATTTCACCTCTGTCGCTCAGTATACACACGTGGGCCTCTTTAATGCCGACTCCGAAATGAACACAAACAAGCATACACAATTTAGCAGCTCGTTACTTTACGAGCTTATTAGGCATGGCCCATCACCCTCAGGAGTGTTAACGAGGTGGTATTTGGCACACTCGTTAGACCAGGAACCTATCAGAGCCTGGGGAAATATCAGAATATGATGTTCTGGATATTGCCCACAAGAGTGACAAACAATGTTAGTGGCACCAGAGGGAACAGCTATACAGGGTGTGATTTTAAAAGACGGTGTCATTTGGACATGTATGTAGAATTCACTCAAGATGATAGATGATCGTAAGAAGATAAAACAGTGTAATATTAATGGTACATTTCTGCCCTTACCATAATAACATCCCACTGGTCCAAAATTGCACTCCACACGGCCATGCATTAACGCCGAATAAATATTATGGCTGGCAGCTATTTTGCTTCACATAGACTTTTACTTTGGAGCAGGTGAAAGTTTTTTTTTGGTTTCAAAAAATGTATTTACATAAAAAATTGGCTACCCTGTCTGCTGCTGCTGACTGCCTGTTAAAAACCCTTGTTTTTTTGTTTTATGGACAATTCAAACTTTTCCACCTGATAATGTAACTTCTATTGAATGTACACAATACATACAAAACAGGAAATACAATTAAAAAAGAAAATACAATATTGTTTAATACAGTATTTCATTATGTAAACACATACTCAACAGAAATATCTAAAATCAGTCAGCCAAGAAATAACTTCCAATAAAATATATTAAAATTGGCTTTTACTGTATTTAAAAATTATAATAATATTTAAACAAGTATATTTATACACACATGCTTATTGTCACATTTGTAGGCTGTGGTTTCTCGCACTCTTGCTTCATTGAACCAGGCAGGCAGGACTCGAATGGTGAAAAGGAACGTTTATTAAAACAAAACAAAGAAACAAGGTACAAGCAATGAGCATCGCAGAGAGACGAGACAACACGACATGTAACGTTAACATCTGACAAAGATAGAAGACTGCGTCCGAAATCCCATACTGCTTCAGTAGGTACTACATTTAAAACCGAACGTACTACTCGACCGTTAAAACAGTAGGTACTATATAGTAT
>JAUCMT010000051.1:3155508-3167575 GCA_032357475.1 Enteromius thamalakanensis
GTGTAAGCCAGAGTAAAGAGATGTGTCTTTAATCTAGATTTAAACTGAAAGAGTGTGCCCGCCTCCCGAACAGTATTAGGTAAATTGTTCCAGAAACAATGTTCTGGTCACTTTTTTTCTATTCAGTTAAAATAAAAAGAGACTGGTTTAAGATTCAACAAAAATGCAACAGCAACATAAAGGTGTCTTAAATAAGTTCATCTTATGAAGTTGTAATCCTATTTGTAGCCATTTTCTTTCATAGTATAAAAAAGAAATTCAATGGGGTTGGTTACCCACATTCTTCAAAATATCTTCTTTTGTGCTTAACAGAAGAAAGAAGCTCAGTAAATGATGACAAAATGGTTTCATTAATTATAAGTCTTGACTTCAGCACTATCTCACCCTGAGCCAAGCAGAGAAGTAGTGTTTAAATCATACATTTTCATTTTGGTTATTATCTGTTTTGTTCAGGTTCTTAACACCTAAATGATTCTTTTACCAACAGGATTGATCTGTTTCTCGATTTCAACTTATCTGGTAGCATCTGTTCTTAAGCTAACAGCTCATTAGAGGAAAATATCATCAATGATTAAGAAAGTTACATTTTGTGGAAGAAAGTTAGCCATGAAATTGCATAAAAAATGAAAGGAATTGTATTTTTAGAACTATTCTTTAATAATAATCAGGCAGATATATAAGGGAAATCACAGCACTTCACCTCTGACCTCTCAGTTCGATGCAATGTGGACAGGAAATGCCAGAACAAGTAACAAGTGCTAGATATGATCAGAGGATGACACAAACAACAAGCGTGGGAACAAGATGCCAAAAGTCTCTCAACCTCAAAGAAAGTTATGGTAATGGTGGTGACTCATTCCTGGCACACCCTTTCCCAACAAGCTTCACTTTTCGCTGCTGCCCCCGTTCACCCCCAACCTCCTCCACCTCCCACCCCAAACCCTCTACCTCTCTGGCTCTGGGCCCTCAGGTGTGCCTCCAGGCCCCCGCTGGATGAACGGCCCTTATCTGATGTATCTGAGTTGTCACGCCACCACCCCCTTTCTCCTCTCCTTCCTCCATTTATTTGGGATTTGTTTGTAGAACAGGCCCTGTTCATTTCCTTCTCTATGCAAACAAAACGACATCTCATTTATTGAAATTAGAGATGAAAGGAGTGCACTTTAATAAATTATCCTTCTCTCTTGCGGCGATAAACCATATTTTTATGTAAATATAGCTAAACAAATCTATCCAGGTGAATTCTATAAAGAAGAATAAAAAAAATAATAAATAAAGGCAAATGAAGGGTATTTTAGGATTATTGTAATCTTATTATTTTAATGACAGATCAAAATTAAAATCAGCATACAGTAAATTACATAAAATAAATAAACATACAGTATGTACTCATAGTTGTATTTTGTAATGAAGTATGCATCTGAACCTTATTAACATTAACATTATTAATTTCAGTGCTGTCCATGATCGCAATTAATCACATCCAAAATAAGTTTTTGTTAACATAATATATGAGTGTGTACTGTGTATATTTTAGTAAATATATTTATATAGAATAATAAAAAAAAGATAAATATATGTACATGTAAATATTTTAGAATAAATAAACCCAGTACACACACATACGTAATGTAAACAAAAACTTTTAGTTTGGATGCAAGTATATCAGGCTACTTTAGTATTACAGTAAAGAAATTTTTTTCTTTGGTATTTTTGTTTGTTTGCATTTAAGTATAGGATAGAAATAACACGTTAATCACTGTTCTTCTTTTTACAGTCTTTTACAGCAAAAAAATCCAAATATCCAGAAAGATTTGAGTTTATATTTGTTACAAGAGGGGGAAAATGTAAAAGAAACAATGCAATATTTATATAAATGAAGTATAAACTACTTACAATATATATGCCCTTATGATTGTATTAATACCACATATAATAAACATATATTAAAATAAAATAAATAATTGTAGTACTACAGTTTTCATTTAGGTTTTCAGATATTCTTGCATGTCAAAAAAAGGACAGAAAATGTTATTATTTATAAAATAGAAACGTCCCAATCCCCCCACCGAGAAAAAGGTAAAAAACACAAAGATATGCAAAATGTATCTTTTTTTCTACACTTAAATTTAACTCAGATGTCTTAATAAAACACTTAAAAATGAGAGTAGATTTAACAAGCATTAAAAAAAATTAAATAAATAAAAACCTTAAAGTTTGATTTTTTTTATTTGTTATGCATTTTAAGTCATGCACAAATGCAGAACACAAGACACATGCACACAATTCATGCTTTAATTTGTGGGTGTTTATGTCATTAGGTTTTAATGTATGGGTCTGTGGGGTAACTGGCTTTAATACGGCTCATAGTCACCATTCTCCCTGTAAGCTTTAGCCCCTTAGCAGCTTAACGGAGATCCCTTTTTCAATCCAACCGTCCCTCATGACAATAAGAACCACATGGGGCCAGCCGGAGCATATGGGTCTCCTTACGTAATAACTCATCCGATCTTTGTTTCGCGTGATTAAGATTAATTCAGCGACACAGGTTCTTCATATTTCTAGCAATATTTGGCATGACTTTAAGGCGTACAAAATGCATCTTGTCATGTAAAAGTCGCATTCAGGATTCGGGAGTTTGAGTGTTAACTAGATCAGAATATTAACTGGACAGTTATTATCTTGTTTAACTGATTAACCCCCATTTGTGAGTGCTTGCTGCATTTCTTAGTGGAGTTGACGGTACAGTGGAAATGCAAAATAAGGTTTGGGTTCAAGGGGTGCAGGTGACCTGGTCCAGTGACCTCTGTGACCTTCCAAGCACATTAACCCTAAAACCCCGTCACAGACCTGATGACTGTTTCCCTGGAACACCTCCGACACAATAATTCACACATGAAGTCCATGTCTCGAAAAGTTTGGTTCAAATATAGTGACCTTCCTGTGCTTCTCTTTCTCTTTCATAACACGCAAACACACTCACACTAACTCACATGTGTGTTGTGTGGAGACAGATTGGCGGTTGGGAAGGTTGGGGTGTTTCAGAGGTGATGTTACTCAGATGAGTTTTAATCAGGGAAGGCCTTGTCCTGGACAAATTTGTGGCCCCTCATCCTAATTCATCTCCCAGACTCCATCCTTGAGTTGTCTCTTGCACTAATGAAAAGGTTCACTCCAACTGAAGGTCAACAAGACTCGCCCCATCACTCTCTCCTCTCCTCTTCTCTCCTCTCCTTTCCTCTCCTCAATATTTCTATCGTTTCTCCTTTCTTTTTTTTTTTTAATTGAATTTTCTCATTTGGTGGTCTTGCTGTAAATGCACCATCCTATGTTTGAGGTTTATTATGATAATAAAGGGTTAAATTCAAAATCACAAATGAAATTTTGTGAAAGATACTGTGGCTAGGGATTCAGTCGCATGACTTCTTATTTCTTTTCCCCTCGTTTTATTTAAATCATGGCCACTATTTAATAACATTCAACAAAATTACACAGGGAGTAAATTGGTACAACGTGAGCATGATTTATCTAAAATGAGTTATGAGAATGAGTTAGGACAACGTTCCCACAATTTACCGTATTTTCCCCAAATTTAAATCGTGATTATGTTTGACAATTATTCTTTAATTTGTGTTTGGTTCATATATATTTTATATTCCTGTTCTTTTCTAATGTAATAACATGTGACTTATACACTGTTGTGACTTTTATTTTATTCTTTCTTTGATCCTGTGTGACTTATTTTCCAGCAAATAATGAATAAAAGAAATTCATTACCATAACGAGGGGACAAAAATAATAAACCATGCACACAAATGAACAAATGTTAATTTCCTATAATATATTATTGTTACATATACATTGTTGCAGGGCTCCAGAGATATACTGGAGAAATATTCAGTGAATAGACCCAAAATGTTGTTTTGGTTCTCAGACAAATGGATTTATATTGTTAATTTTGTGGAGCTCCTGTGATCAGTTTTGATTCCGATCTGTCCAGTGCCTAATTTTTGGATTAAAAATAGCAGCTTGCACAATCTTCAGAAAGAGGATTTAGGGCAGCATCAAGTATAAAAATATATTGTAACGGTTTTTTTAAGGTGTCCATAATACAGAGTAATTACCTAGTAAGTACAAAGTAGCAGTCATTGTACTTGCATAAAACAAAATGTACTTACCATGTAACTAACTTATGGAACAGTTAGCACTTACAGTTACTGTTAATGTTACATTAGAATTACAGAATAGTACACAGCCATAAGCTACTTAAAATAAAGTGTATCAAGATTGTACTTAAGTGTAAGTAGCTGTGTAACAGACTCGGTCTGTAACATCTACATACATACAAACTGTGTTTAAAGGCTGTTCCATAACTTAGTCACCTAATTAGGTTATTACTCTGTATTATGACACCTTAAAAAAAGTGTTACCAAAAAGGTTTTAATTTACACATAAAATTTGGTCATGTTTGGTAAGAGGAGAAGAGAAGAGAAGAGAAGAGAAGAGAAGAGAAGAGAAGAGAAGAGAAGAGAAGCGAAGAGAAGAGAAGAGAAGAGAAGAGAAGAGAATTGGTTCAGCAATATATTGGTCAAGCTAAAGTAAAAAGGAAGTAACGTTTATCACTAGATGGGTAAATGTGTGGCTTTCAAAGCGAGGACACTCTTGTTTTGGAGCACATCTCATTAAGCAGTGCCTGGGGAGAACATCATTCATAAAACATTAAGAAACAGCTTTTATTTCATTCATTATTAAAGCACAATCTCCTCAAACCACAACCACAGGAACGGTGCGATTTACAGGCACAATGGGCTGAGACAAAAACAGCCAGAGACTAAAGAGAGGAGAACATAACAAGAAATAAGATTGAAGCCAATCAAGATTATCTGAGCTGTTTGAGGAATAACCTTATATTGGTCCATTCATCCACCTATCCATCCTGCTGCTGTAAGTTGATGTCTGCAATATATTAAGAGCATATAGTCGTACCATCCCAAGTGCATAATACATTAGTGAAGAACCCACACAGGGCGAGTTTGATTTAAGAGATTAGCCACTGCGTGTGCGTGTGTGTGTGTGTTCTTCCTGGGCCTGGCCGGCTCGCAGTGACCCATTTTATCTACATGATAGAGAGTCAAAAATAGTCTCTGATTATTGCTGGCACACTTTCAGACAGACCACAGGGGCCTGGACTGAAGGTCACTCCTTCGTCCTCGATCGCTCTCACTCTCTCTCCTACTGGACACAAATTATGATCTAGTTCTCCATTACATGCAAAGGCCACTACACAGAGCGATCCTTAAGAGAATTACCCTTGACCTTGACAGGAAAACAAAGGGATCCTCCGGTGTAATGCTGGGTAAACAGATATATCAGTCACCATGTCTGCATCTTAGCAGCATATAAGCGAACTGTAACCGGTCCCTAATGTAAGATCTTTGGCTGATGTAATAATTTGACTAGCACAAATTATGCTGTCTTCACTGATTGGCTCTTAACTCAATAATTTAAAGCTGAAATAACCTGAACAAAATAAAGCATTTATAAATAATTGATATGCAGTTGTTTGGAGAAATCTAATAATTTTGCCAACATCCCCATGTGAGTCATCGCTAATACACGTTCAGACGCACCAGCTCACAGATGCATGCACATAGAGTTATGTAGATACAGTCATAGATGGATACAAAGATGAATGGACAGATGGATGGACAGCCCAACAGACGAATTAAAAGACAGGCTGAAAGATAGGATGCATAGACAGAATGGTGGACAGACAAATGATAAGATAAACTTATAGACAGACGGACGGACGGACGGATGGATGGATGGATGGATGGATTCTTTTTTATGTTTTTTTTTTTGGTTCTACATTTTCAGTATGGGCACCTCAGAATGTGAGGAACACACACACACACACGTAGTAAAGGTGAAATGTAATTACCCTTTGGAGCTCTGTGTCTGTTCTGCTCAGACAGACGTGAAGTCACTCGGCAAGGAGGAACGTTTGATGAACTTGACTTCAGAGCTGAAAATTCCACAGAATACACACACACACACACACACATAGATGCAGAGGCGTTCATGTAACATGCGGACATTTTGCTGCGAGGGGCTTGCTTCAGAGCTGACACTTCAATTTCAGAGGGCCTTTAAAGGAGACCCGGAGATTCATACTAATAAATTCCCCTATTAGGAAAGAGAGACATTTTCTTCTCTTCACTCTCTCACACCACCATCGAACCACCATCTCCAGCCCTCGTGTAAACGTACTCTGCACTCCTGAAGAAATTGGGTACTAGGAGTAGCGGGAATGAGAGTTTGGACACATTTCGGTTGGAAAACACTTTCAATGCTAATAAAGTGCAGGTAGCATATATCTAGCTCAGCACACTGCACGATGTGCCTCTCTACATCTGGTTATTTTGAAAACACAAACCTAGTGCCAAGAATAAAAGAGCATTTTAAAGGAATAGGAAGCAAGTTTATGTTTTCGCAAAAATGTTTGTGTATTACAGTTTGGATCATATTGAAAGCTTGACCAAAAACGCACTCAGTTTTAACTGAGCTTGTGAAAACAATTAAGATAAGTATAATAAGCAGCAATTAGAACTTGTGTTTATTGTCAAACTCGTATTAGAATAAATGTATTTCATTCTGAAGTACTTAAAATCGGATTGTTTTGTGTTTGTGAATAATCAAGATCTGATCTCATTGACGTGTCAAATCTAATTTACTTGAGGATTCTCTAATCAGAACACAAGTTAATTGATTTTGAGTCTCGAGACTTCAGTTTCCATACAATACGTGAGCAAAAAAAAAATGTTTAAGACAAGCAAATGATAAAACAGACTCAGATTTTCACCAGGGACTCATTTCTGTGTCAATCTGAGTTGTTGACTTCACTGTAACATGTTTAAAACACTTTTAAAATCAGTGAACATGGTGCAACTTCTCAAGCCTAATTATTCCATCAATCTTACAATAGTGTTTCACCACCATAATTACGGTTGTTCCTTTCAATACACATCCTACCAACCGACTCACTGGGATTTATTCACGAAACATGAGCATAATGAATTTGTGTATAACGTTCATGAATCTATTCTCATGTAAATTCTCCCACTGAACGAATCATTTCCGTTAGGATGGTTTGACGTACAATTTCCAGAAATTCGTTCCACTTGTGTTTCATGAATGCGTCCCTCTGTCTTAATTGCAGTTCTTGTCTTACTTTGCATTTCACTGAAATAATGTGTAGTGGGCTGCAACATTTCATAAAAAAACATGTTTTTTTATTGCAGTATAATCCAAACCACTCACACAGAAAAGCAAATAAATTGCCTTAAACCATTAAAACACATGGCCTTGTGTCTCATACATAACAAGCAGAATATTTCTCCCATATGCTGCCGGAGGGCAAATCGTAGAGTTAGAAAGTTTGAAAATGAAAGTTTGTTGTGACTTGCACTCTACAGTGTCACAGAAAATAGGTGGGCGTATGTTCTCGTCTTTAACCTCAGCGCCTTCTGGAGTTATTACTATTCCTTCTTCACTACCATCAGAGTGCTGTCAGTGTCCATGACAACCAGGAGCATAACCTGCCAACAGGGGTCATGCTTAAAAAATAGCCATCAAGCCAATAAACTATGAAAAGCCAGCAGAGACAAGGCAAGGCTAAATATAAAAAATAATTGCATTTTATTGCATAGGCTACTCCCAATACTGCCCTAACTACTGACAAACTTTGAGTTAAACGAGAGAAAGAAAAAAAAGGGCGAGAAGCTATGATTAGTTAGAGCTCACTAAACAATATGGCTGGAGTGAAAGACAGATTGAAGAAACAAAGAAAACTGCTGACAGGATGCTGAAAAAAAGATGTGGTAAACATCACCTACTCTTAAAACAGTTTAATGTCTATCAAAGGTTTGAGAAGAACATGTAGTACGCAGTTTGGCAATTGTACTTTTCTTGTTGGGATTTTGTATTTCTTTAAACAAAGCCTTAACATGTGTTTTACAAGGTAAAGTCATAAAACGTTAAATGGCTTTTTGTCACTGGCCGGCACACTTGAAAGGTGTGAAAGAGAGGATGAAATGTCAGTGTGTGTTGTGAATAATTATATATTTGCTTCAATTATGAGCCATATACCAACTTTCATAATAACAAGAAATATTTCCTGACTTTCCATTCCGCATTTATAATGGAATAAATGGCATTTTGAAATGTATTCAAATAGAAAACTCGTTTTAAATTGTTATATTATTTTACAAATGTGATTTTTTTTACAGTATTTTAGAATGAACAAATGCAACCTTGTTGAGGTTTAATATTTATTATTTAATATTTAACATTTAAAATAGTATGGAATTTACATATAGGTCAAGAGATAATTAAATAATTATGTTGATTTATTTATTTATGTATTTAATAAATATACATAGAAATACATAGAAAATATGTCTTACTTTAATCCTAATGGAAAGATTTCACTAAATAATTATTTTCAAAAAGTCTCTCCAATGAATTTTCTTTCTCCTTGTAGAGCTACATAGAAACTCAAATCATGATTCAAAGCGTGTTCTTTTGAAAGAGAAGATGAAACCACTTGTGTCCCCACAAGAGAGAAGAAACGAAGAGGACCACCAAAATCAGTGCGGATATTAGAAAACATACACAGACAAACAGCAGATAAAAAGCACGTTTCACTAAAGACTAAGAATGACTTCAGTGTTTTTTAATCAGCGCTGGCAGTAAATTCCATAAAGGCTGGGTGGGATGTTTTGCAGAACTGAAGACCGGAGCCTTGATGAAATGCAGAATTAAATTTCACCCAGCAATTCAGCATGGCCAGCATGGCAAAATGTTAAAACCAAGATCTAATCTCAAGGATGAAATATAAAAGGGGATGCATAACATACTGTATTGTAATATTTGTAATTGGATCTGCTAGACTCTAGAGCCACAATACAAAAAAAGGGATTTGATTATATTTGACATTTTCCTTCACAGAGGAATAACTAACAAAATCTTGCAATATATTTTACAATAAAGAGTAAAAAAAAAAGTATTGGTCCCACTTTATATTGTGTCCCTAATACCATTGTACTTACACAGTAACTACCGCAGATGTGTATCTAGTATGTAACCACAGTGTAAGTACACATTGCTACATAGTATCTACAGCTGTTATATATCTGTAACTACACACAACCCTCAGAATGGTGTGTTTAAGTACAAATGTGTAACAGGACATTGCTAACAATTTTTTCACTTTACTAAGTAGTCATGTAACAGGAATTACATAGCTACATTGTGTAACAGCAGTGTGTATAAGAGTAACTGGAACAAGGGGTGATCAGGGGGCTAAATCCATAGCAATTGTCTATTTAATAAAAAGTCCTGTTACACATTTGTTCTTTCATTACCAAAAAAGTGTTGTTACCAATATCCTGTTTGTACATTTGTACTTACACACACCATTCTGAGGGTCGTTTCATGTGTGTTGTTACAGCAGTACTAACACTGTGGTTACATACTAAATACACATCTAGTTACAGTACTATGGAAGTACACAGGTATTAGGGGCACATAATATAAAGTGGGAGCACAGTATTTATACCATATAGAGTGTGTTTTAAGTCAGCCAATGAACAAATTGCATTTATCTTATTCATTTTGTTCAGGATCATTTCTAATTTAACAAGCCTTTAGATAAAATTTCACTTGTTTTTAAAATCCCCTCAAAGGGCTTTTATTTAAGCTGTAATTACATTTTCAATCTGGACTCATTCATTACATTTAATATAATAAAAAAATATATTTCCAGTATGCATTCATTAACTACAAATCATCAGTCCCAGCATATCGCCAGCAAAACTTACAGGACATACAGTAAGCACAATTCTTGAAGGAATTTATTTATTACTTTAAGAACAGTGTGTATTTAGAGCAAGTAAGAGCACCTGTGCTTCTAAAATACAGGTGGCTGGATATAAAAATAGAAGACGAATAATAGGTGAGTATGCAAGTTTCATGCCTTGTGAGCCAATATGCTTCAAAATTCTTCAAAACACTCTCATTCTGTTGAGAAATTGCAGGCGAGATTTTAAACAAAAACAATGAAGGGTAGCAGCATATAGAAAAGAGCCAATCATATCTATTGATAAGGCAAAACTAAAATAAAAAACATGATTGTGAAAGCCTGGAAGATCCATTGAAAATCTTTACTTTGTATTTTTGCACACCTTTTACGAGTGCGACTGCAAATGCACCGATAGGGGCTGTGCTTTTATTCAGTTTTGTCCCGGGTGGCATCACTCATGTCAAGATATGCAGATGATTATATCCAAAAACACGCGCATGTTTTGTGCCTATGAATGACTGACAGTGGAACAACAAAAACACCAGTCTGAATAAAGCATGAGCCTTTTTAAGAAGCCGAGTTTGTCCCTTGTCAGTTGCCATAGTAAAAACCCTGTTTGGTGGCTTCACCCCAAAATAGCAAAAAAAAAAAAAAAAAACTCAAATGCTCCATCTCTTACAACCCCTGAAAATCTCTCTCTCTCTCTTTCTTTCTCTTCGTCCAGTTCATCTCTCGTGTGACATGAGCCCCTGGTAGAAGGATAAAAACCAGATATAACAAAAAAGACTAGAAAACGACAGTGAAAAGTGACTTGTGCTTCCAGATCAAAGGGCAGCAGTGGACAGGATTCTAGAATTTGGTACAAGTATGCCACCATTATATGACATTGTGTGAGATAGGAAATGTAGGAAAAAACTGAGCAGAAGAGTAGATACTGTTTGCAGCAATTTTACAGCAAAAAAATAAAAAGAAATAAAAAGAATAATACAAGTTCCGACAACATGAGATAAACCAATACTTCATAACCTGTCAGTGTCTTTGTCATGACAACTTCACTATACAGACAATATAAAATAAATTAAACCAATAAATAAAATAATAATACATAAAATAAAAAACAATATTAGCAATCAATGACACTTAATGACACTTTAATGACAAATTTAATTTGTACCACTGAATAAAAGTGGTCATGCAATTACTGTATTTTAATGGCCTCCTGACAACCTAATACCAAAACCAAAAACATGACAGTTTAATAAAACATTACATAACCCATAAAGCTAAGTAATTTCATGAACATGACACAGCAGATTAATTATCAAACTTATGACAAATTTATGATCGATTATGTCTAACTAATGTCAAGTTGTCATGACACAAGGAGCGTTTCGCTGTAGCCCACAAGATCCAGGGGGCGTGGGTTAATCAAGTTCCAACTCCTTCCACCTTACATTTACCTAAACCTACCCATCTCTACCCCTAGATGTGGATCCAACCATGCCCCCCTGGATTTTGTGGGCTGCAGTGAACCCTACTTGCATGACAAAGACACTGACAGGTTATGATGTATTGGTTTATGTCAAAAATTGTCATCTCAAACAATGTAATCTTTGCATTAAAAGTTAGATAACTGAGTGAATGACACTAAATGACAGTTTTCATAAACATGCAGAAAACCTTGCACACCCCTTCAAGTAAAGTGTTACTCTCTTAATGAAATAAATAAGTGCTATCAAGTTTATTTAGTTATTATTGTAATTCCAGCACGTTCTTTAAACTAAGATTCTATTGGAAGCATCAATTCGTGATGGACTTACGAAAATAACTAAATAAATGCGTCCCTGCCACAAATAAATACCGTAAATATACATTTTCTGTGTATATTTATTATGCATATATAAAAATAAACATATATTTTGTAAATATTTATATTTCTATAATTTATATGATAAATAAATATATTTAATATATAAACATAACATTTTCCTGTTTGGATTTATATATACTAGTACTGGCTGATTAATCACAATCAAAAAGTATTTGTTTACACAATATATGTACTATATATATATATATATATATATATATTATGTATATATAAATAAATACATTTACATGTATATGTTTACATTCTTATATTTGATATTATTTGTGTGTGTATATATATATATATATATATATATATATATATATACACATTAT
>JAUCMT010000051.1:3169990-3188867 GCA_032357475.1 Enteromius thamalakanensis
CGCTTTTCAGAAAGTTTTTCAAACCAGAGGTGTGAAAAAGCACTTCTGAAACATGGGGGTGTTGTGACCCTTTAATAAACATGAGTAATTTATATGTAATTGTTAAAACCTGGAAACTTTACTGCGCTATCACTGAACAACTTTATTATCAGTTCTTTATTATAATTTATATATAGTCCTGCTCACCTTCAGTCTGTCACTGTCCAGGCTGAGGAGCTGCTGTCCATCGATGGCCTGTGTGCTGAACTCAGGTGTGTACTGATCCATGTTCATACCCATCAGCCAATGACACACCTGCTGGGACGTCCAATCAGAGACAGGACGGTTCTGCCAGTGATACTCCTTCCCTCCAGAACAAGGCTCCTCATCCAACATCTAATACACACACATCAGCCATTTAACGCACCTGCTATTTAGATACTGCAGAGAACATGTGAATGGATGTGGGGTGATTTTTGTGCACAGAACATGGAGTGAACTCAAAGCATGCATCTGATCCATGAGTCATGCAAAAACATGCATCTCTACAGGAAAACAAACCGGGAGCACCATCAGCACACGCATACATGCTTCACACTAAAAATAACTACCATACAGGAACGTCACAAGCAAAGAGACACAAGACAATACTTGACCTTCCAGACGACACGTTTATGGCTGGAAATGCATGCAAATGACCGGTGGTGAGAGTCGTGTCTGATCTGCACTCACCTCGCTGGAGGAGAAGGTTAATGTATGAGAGCGGCCTGACAGGTTGGGCTCCACCACCAGCCCAGAAAAATCAGAAGCAGGACTGCTGGGGTTTGAATCATCTAGCACTGACAAACTCTGGAACGGGCACAGAGAGCAGGATTTGTTATCCAAACACAAGGATCGGGGGAGCTTCAGCTCTTTAAACCAGAAGAATGAGCTTCAGCGAGTGTAACATCATCAACAGTGCTGCAGAATGATCGATACACTGACCAGACCGATTGATCAGTAAACATTTGGGGAAAATCTGCTGCAGGTAGTTTTCACATATTTTGAGGTATACGAAATATTCGTTATTTAAATTATTGGCACAGATTTGATGAATCAGTTTGACTCTGAATCATAAGCTCTTGATTCGATCTGATTTTGATCCTGATTCATTCGGTTATAAACAGCATCAGCTACAGTACATGTGAATTTAAAATAATAGTTCATCAAAAAATAAAACAAATAGTCATCATTTACTCGCCCTAAGGTTGTTTCAAATCTGTACGAGTTTCATTCTTATGTTGAACACTGACTTCCAAATTAGGGGGAAAATACTATGAAAGTCGATGGGGACCAACAACAGTTTCATTCTCAAAAATATCTTCTTTCCATGTTCAACATAAGAAAGAAACTCATACTGGCTTGAAACAACATGAGGGTGAGTAAATGATGACAAAAATTCATTTTTGGCTGAACTATTCCTTTAAGGAATACAATCTCTCAACCAAAACGTTCTAAAAGCGCTAAGGTTTACAGTAAGGCATGTAAGATGGTTAGGGATGCATGATGGTGGAATTTTGCTGATATCCGGATATGCCGATATTTTTGAACTCATTTTGGCCGATACCGATCTATTTCCTTTTCTTTCTGTGCAGAATATATAAATATTTATTTATTTGCTTTTGTATATAAAATAACTTATTTGTTAGAATTAAATAAACAATAATGAAGGTTTTTGACAGCACTTTGAAGCTTTAAAAATAATCTATAAATAAACTATATAGCATTATCTATATATCGCTACATTTTCCACTAGACAGATGCAGTATTAACATTTTATTTTAAGGTTTAACATTTATAGATGCAAGCAAAAGATTTGTAAAAATTGTAAAAATGAAAACATTTTACATTAATGATTAATTCAGTATATATACAATTTATTTAATTTACAAGTGTCAAGTGTGGGTTTTTTTTCGTGTAAGCTATAGCTTCTGACCTTTAAATCAAAACATACTAATTTTATGACTTCAATTACTGCTTTATTTAATCAGAAACACAGCCTTAATGGGTATTTTACTTTACTGAATTACAAGTAGGCTAACAGCGCCCCCTTCTCTTTCTCTGAAAAAGGGCATCCAGGGGGAGTCTTCCACTGCACGTAATAATATTATAGTTTACTCGCTCATACACCGAAAACGTCATTCTGTACCGCACTTTCTCAAATTAAATGCACTGTACTAATCTAATCATCTGTCAGACAAAACTTTGCTTCATGAATAAGTCACACTGCTGACGTGATCTAATCACTAGCACCCTGAGCACATGTGAGTTAATGTTTTCCCCTTATCGCCGAGCTATAACAGCATATTTTTTCAAACCGAGCCGATGCCAATTTTTACATTTAAAGCCCATCGGCCTATTCCGATTTCAGTCTGATAGTATCGTGCATCCATACAGTTGGTACATTTATATATTATTTAAAGGTATAAATTATAAAGTCAAACTCAAATATTGCTGCTTCATCAAAATGAAGATCAATTAAAATAGTGTAAATCCAAATTGTAAATCCAGCACTATTAATATTGCATGATATTGGGTATTTATAACTCATATTGGTCGACCACCACCTACAGCTAGTTTTTAGCTGATGACTACAACATACTGTAACAGTACAAGACAGAGCAACATACTAAAC
This sequence comes from Enteromius thamalakanensis, assembly GCA_032357475.1. Lineage (NCBI taxonomy): Eukaryota > Metazoa > Chordata > Actinopteri > Cypriniformes > Cyprinidae > Enteromius > Enteromius thamalakanensis. The sequence continues at coordinate 3,172,644 of JAUCMT010000051.1, forward strand.
CCAACCCATTTTCACATGAAAATGCAACTATTTTATGAGGTGGAGATGAGTATGAATTTGTATGATGTATGGTTTATGTAACTGGGTGTTAACAGTACACGTAGTCGTACCATAAATTTTCAGTAAGGGTCTTTAATTAGTATGAATTTGTACTAAACAAATCATTTATATTTTTGTATTGTCAGGAAATTCAAACGATAAATGTTACGATGCTCCTTAATGGCGTCACAAAGCGATAAACTGCGCTGCTGTATGACGGTCTATCTTAAAACTTTTAATGCAAAATTACAGGGCCCCTTAAGGGATGTGGTGGAGGAAAAAAATTGGCGTGGGTAAAAAAAAAAAAAAAAAAAAAAAAATTAAGGAGGAAACAATTTTTTTCTAAACTTTTCTCTCTGGCATAACCAATTGAGGTCAGATAAACACTTTTGGTTTACTTTATGCCTCCAGTGCATCCACTGTTCCAGAACCATCAGTTTGAGCTCAACTGGTAACGCCAAAGAACGCAAATCGTTTTGTGAGAGAAAGGCGGAAATAATTTTTTTACCCACCCCGATTTTTTCCCCTCCACCACATCCCTTAAGGGGCTCCATACAAAATAAACATGAATGAACATGTCATGTTTCAAGTAGTTGAAAACTCTGTGAAAAGACAACAATAAAACAGCTTTGTGAACAAAAGCCTAGCACACAATTTACCAGTGTCCAAGTCTAAACCTTCAAACTATATACTTCATATTTTACTTTACCTGTTAGTGATGTCTTAGTTATTTAATGTATGTATAATAAATACATTTGTTTTGAAACAAGTTATGACAACCACTGTGCAAATGATTAGGCCTATTTTAACATTAAATAGAAATTTTATAATTTAGAAGGTAATTTTTTTGGATGTCAAAACCAATGTACGTACTGAACCATTATATTTGTGTACCTTTACACTTCTAATTTTTACAAAAAAAGTAAGGATGGAGGTCCACCCATAAAAACAAAAACCATCACTGGAGCATGAGTACATCATACAAAAACATACGAACGAGAACAGTTATATAAAATAGTTATGAATTTCTACAAGACTGTGTTGACTAAACCAGACAAGCAGTGTAATGCATCTACATGCTGATTTAACAACAAAAAAAAAAAGTATATTTGAAGGCTGAAAAAAAATCACTTGCAGAAAAAGAGTGAGTGTACAAACCAAATACAATTAAATCAGAAGCTGCATCATGCAACTAGTGCATTCAACTAACACACACACACACACACACTAATGTGTTTCTATACTAAAGCTCGACACACAAGGTTTGATATTTGGCAAGAATTTCACTACATCACTAAATCAAATTTCTATCAGCGCTTATAAGACAAAATATACTGTACCAAATCTAAGGAGCGACTGAAAAGAGATGACCAGGAGAGGTTTGTCTGTACGGGAAAAGGGGTAAATAATATGACATCACTGTCCCAAACCTTTACAAAACATGCTTCAGCTGGAGCTGACGAATTCATTTTCTCACACATGGACCCAAGTCTGTTTGGCTTAAGTCAGATAAAAGATCACAACCATATGGCTGCAGGCTTCGACCCAATACATTTCGACGCTGCTTCTTCCTTAGCAACTCACAATTAAAAACAAACTAAAGCAAGTCCAGCTGGATGCCAAATATTTGTTGTTTATTATTTAGCTATGTCATGTGTTTGGCAGAGAGCTGGTTTGTTCTCAGCACTAGGTAAGAAGTCCATACATACACTGTTCAAAACTTCAAAAAGATTTTTAAACAGAAATTCATACTTTTATTTAGCAAGAATGCAAACTATTCATTACCACCCAAAAATATATATTTCACATTAATGCAGCATATTAGAATAAGGATCATGTGATACTGCATATTTAGCTGTCATTACAGGAATACATTACAATTAAAAAAAAGGAAATAACGTAATAAAGCGGTTTAACAATTTTAAATTGTAATATTTAATTGTCTAATATATAATAATAAATAAGATTTTTCAATATTATTTTACTGTATTTTGATCTGACGGGTGACCAGCAGCAGCAGCGGTAGAAAACCTCCCCCGAGATTGGGGTGTAGAAATCAGTGTCTCTGAACAACAATCTCCGCACCTCACGGGCTGCTCCGCAGTCAGAGCTTCTGGGATCCACCGGGGGGCGTCTTCAGCAACGGTCAGGCGAGGGTACGGCACACAGTGTTTTAAAATCACACCGAGGCAAGATGTAATTAATGACCGAGAACTGCTGGGCACAGTCCCTAACAACATCACCAAAGAGGCTGGCCTGGGTGACGGGCACATCAAGAAAGTGAACTGTTACCATTACCCGTCCACACAAGGAACAGCCAAAAATTGGGCTCCTGGGCCACGAAAGTGGACATCAACCGACCGAGGGACAGAGACTTCTGTCGGTCGTAAAGCGAAGCTGGTCATCATAAGCTGCTCCTGCATCAATGTATGGTCAGAACTACCCTTGTGCTGCTATGCAAGCGTGTTGGCCCATGACGTAACGTCATAGTGCCTGCAGGATGGCTGCACACGCAGCGTGGGAGTGACCAGGCCACCATACTGTAAGCTTTGTCAGCGAGTGCTTACGACAGCCTACAGGCTTCGGACCAAAGCAGGCGATTCGTCTAGGTAGCGGCATTTTACAGGCACAAGTGCACCGCAATCGCACACTCTGCCCAGGGAATTCCCATCAAGAGTAGCGAGAAGGAAGGAAGGAGCTCATACATGATTACAGAGCCAACCACGTCTTTGACGAGCTCCTCATGAACCTCCGGACCGTGAGTCCAGGTGAGGAAACCACCGCACCCAGAAGTACACGGCCGAAAAGACGCCCCGGAGGACATGCTTTTGTGAGCGTGCAGCTGACATAGCTCTTTTAGACCTTCTCCACTGTATCTGCAGGACGATCTCCGGCTCAGAATCTTCTTACAGCAGGAAACTTCTTTCTTCTTAGTTCTGCTTCGATGTGATGGTGGTCAGAAGCAGAAAAGGTAAAGGTGGTTTGCACGCCGCCATATGTACAGGAGAGTGGCTAGGCATGCCAAAGCCACTGGTCAATTCTCATTGGGGTTTTCTCCAAAGATCAGAGTCGATTGGCCTCCTGACATCAGTCAATGACTTAACGTCATAGTGACTGACTGAAAGGGAACTATTTTATTAACTAACATTAATTTAGAATGCACATGATCTAGTTTTAAGCAAATCTTATATCTTAATTGGATCATTTTTGTTCATGTTTTGTGCCCGTTTAATGTTTTTTTTTGTTTTTTGCTAAAAATAACTCATTTAAAATTAACTTATTTAATCACTCATTCACACAGTATTTGTGGAAGTTGCCAAATATTTATATTATTTAGCCTAAGAGGGTATAAATATTAAGAGTAACATAAATGACAAGATAATATTGGCACATTATGTATATTCACATTCCACATCTTAAGATAAGTGTTTACCAAAACAAATACCAAAACATCAGTTCATTTTGTTTAAAAGATCTACGAGATCTGGACTACTTTTAATCAATCCTCAAGCAGAAATATCACCTTGTTTTTGGAGTTGTGTTCGCTGGCGTCTGCACTGGTGTGTGGGAGACTGCTGGACGAGGACGAAGGCTCTCTGTCTCGCTCTTTGTCTTTGTCTCCAAACCAGGAGAAGGGCATGCAGGTGGGGATGGAGGTCACAGACTCTGAAGGGGAAACTCGAAGCCCTGACTCTTCCAGTAACTCAGCTGAACCCCTTCAACACAACACACAGAGACATGAGGAGAAGGACATATACGCTCTGTGCTCCAGAATTATTTCAGAATCAAACAGAATGAGTTTTTTTTTTTTTTAAATGTGTAAGGGGTATGAGGAATACACAATTTAAAAACAATATAAAAACCATTTCGCCTATAAAACATGAAAATCAAATGTGTGTGTGTGCGTGTGTATGTCTACCTGCTGTCCAGTGATGCCCTCGTAGCTTCTTTGCTTAGTTTTTTCCCTTTTCCTCCTGATTTCCTTAAACCACTATCATGAACAGCCAAAAAGTGCATTAAACACAACACCACAATCCTTAATGAACTTATAACAAGAACAAAACAAAAGTAAACAATTTAGTTATACTGTAAAATGTTATGGAGAAAGGAGTGCAATTCTGCCCTTACCCAAAGTCTGGGAATCTTCTTTTAGTTTTCCCAGCTGCATCATTCGACTCATCTTAAATAAATACAAGCATTGCATTAAAATACAAACCCAGACTAACATCAGATCTAACATGGATTGGTCATGGCAGCTGTAATGGGGGTGGAATGTATCCAAACAGTAAAACAGCACAACTAAATTCAACGTTGACAATGTTTATTCCCTTCATCCTGAATCCAGCTTGTTACCTTTGACTTCTTTGCCCTTGCCTTTGGATTCTCTCTTCTTTACATTCCGCAGGAAGCTGGAGGGGGAGGAGTCTTTAGGAGAGGAGAGGGCAGGGCCTTGAGGATCCCTCTGCACTGATTGGCTACTGCTCGTAATAGATCCTTCTTCCTTTTGCTGGTTAGCAGGGGAAGATATGACGACCGGCAGGGACAAACTCTCCTGGATTGATCTCCTACGAGGTGGCGGAGACTCAGGGCTCGCAGGCTGACTCTCATTATCACCCTGAGGTCAAAAACAATTCTATTGGTCAAAACTGACAAACTGTTTTTTTTGTTTTTTTTTACAGCAGTCATTAATTTCTTGAACTCTTTGTGACCTGTGTGCTTCTCACTGGGGAGCTGAGCGTCTCTTTGAGTTTGCTGCGGGACGGTGGCTGCCGCTTGGATCTCTGGGCCAGCTGGGCCTTCGCACGATGGGCGCTGGTGTCCAAACGCTCTGTTTCAGGAACCACCTCGCTCCAGTCAGCTCCTGGAGACCAATGCAGGCTTTACTGACTGACAGATCCTTTGAAAGCTCTCTGATTGTATGAATTACTGCATCTATGTGAACAGTGTTTAATTTGTTTCCATGCAACTGACTATGGACTATCTGGAGACTTAACTACCTGCTTTCTCTCAAGCCTACTCAAAAATTAGATGTTGGCTTACTTCAGACCAAGATTTATTAGTTAATTTGGTTTGCTACTGTTGGTTTTAACAAGAGTGGTTATTAAACAAGCAGTTATTAAAATAGGATACATGTTTGGAGCAGGGATGCTTTTTCTTTCAGACATATATCACTCTTTCAGTTTATAAATATGCCAATAAAAACACCAGCCTAGCGTTTTAAAACAAGAATACCCAAGCATCAAAAAAAATGCAGCCAGTTAATTCAGGACCCTGAGGTTAACTATTTTATTTGTGTGAATAATGAATTGCATGCTTATTTGGCATAGTTATGGATCTATTTCATGTTTCTGTTCCTCTCTGTGGCAGTCTCTATGACTGAGCTCAACTGATTTTTGCAGCTTAAAACGTCTGGGCTCAGCATGATATTAAAGTCAATTAATCCTGCTTAGATTTAGACAGTCATTAAGAAGCACTGAGATCTCTAACTCACCCAGCAGAACAGAATCTGCAGACTTGCTGCCCGACAGTGGAGACTCATGATGACCGCCGCCAGATTCAAGCTTTCCCAGCTACACACACAGACAGATAGATAGGTAGGGATCAGAGAACAATGAAAGCTTCTGTGCAGCAAATTATCAGTCTCTGCTAATTAAAGTATGTTCTCACCTTGCGCTGCAGATCCTCTATCTGAGTTTTATACTCTGTCTCTTTCTCCTCCAACGTTTTCCGTAAGTCGTCTTCCCTCTGCTCATACTCCGCCTCTCTGCAACACACACACACACACGCAATCAATCAAAATGTTTCTTCCTAATTTCTGCGATTCTGCAAATGATGCATTATCTCATTTAATATGCACATATTTTGCATACATTACCAAGACATTACATTACCAATTCTGGTTTTATTTTGTTAACATGTTGCAGGTAAATGTAGAAAGGATTATTACTTCATGTTATATGAAGACAATCCTGAATAAAAACACTCTGAATATAGATAGAAAGTTAAATTAATATGTGTTTAATGCGGCTGAGGTGGACCAGAGCATAAGAAAAACATATTTCTAGTAAATAGCATTTCTAAATATTTATTATAACTGAAATCTACAGACACAATAATTGTTAAATGTGATGAAGGTTGAAGGTTTTTCTCCCCTAGTCTAAAATAGGCAAAATAGCCCAATATTTCAAAACTGACCAAAACTGTGGATTTTGAATGTAGTGTCTTGCTGTATAGTTGACTATAAACGATTATTTTTTACAAATGCAATACTGTGGAAACATAAGGGTTACAACAAAAGAAGAAAAAAACCCAGAGCTCATGCAAATCGCAGACTATATACAGAGTTATTACAATAAAGACATCGCACGATGACCACAAAGCAGTTAAAACACTCACTTCAGCTGATAGTCCTTGAGCAGTTTCTTAGCTTTGCAGTATTTTTTATCCAGAGCTTCATATTGGCTCTGCGTGTCATTGAGCTGTTCGTTGATGCTTTTACAGAGAGCCTGAGCCTCCAGCCAGTTCTTCTCCATCTGAGCGATTCTCTCCGAGTTCTCCTGAACGCTTCTCTCTAACTGAGCTTCCCTGGCCTCCCACACCATACGCTCCTCTGACGACTCTCTCAGCTGAAACAGCAACACAAACTTATCAATTAAAACACACTGGAAACCTGTATGTTTGATAGAAACGGATGAGAGAAGTCCGTACTCTCTCTTTCAGTTCATCTACTTCAGCTTCTGCAATGGTGTGTTTTATCTGGAGCTGAAATGAAAACAGAATACATGCATAGTTAGTGAACATTCTATTATAAATAAGTGCAATGAAAAGCACCTAAAGTCTGTTACCTCTTTAAACCTGAAAGTTAGTTGAGCGGCGTCCATGTTTGACGGCAGGAACATTTCCTCGCTCTCGGGCAGTTCGTACACTTCCACATTACTCCTGCAGAAACTCGAACCAAGGATGCCATCCTCTCCTCCTTCCTCCTCATCCTCGTAGTGCTCGTCCTGTCATGACAAAACAAGAAACAGCCAGCCCAAAAATAGAGCAAAGTTGAGAAATAAGCAATGCATTAAAGCAACACGAGTATAATGAAAATGGTATAAACCACTGGTGAAATTCAAGAGCTTAACGTACTAAAAACACAGCATTAACCCCACTACGATTTTGAATAGACTCCCGAATCTGTTTCCTCATTCAGCAGGGTGGATTTTTACATATTTTTGCATATTTGTGAACATTCAACAATGAAGTTCTGGCTAAAAAGTCTCGGTGTTTCTGTGCAGCATTCCAGCGCAGCTAAATTAGAAAACTTTGGCGAAATGCTCCAGGAGAAAAAGGTTTCAGTAACGCAGCAATGCATTAAGCACAGCTAACACACAAGTCATTTTCAAACTAATTTCCCATGGAATATGGATTTCACACCGCAATGGTAATTGTGACTGTAGATTAAAACCTTCTGAGAACCAAAGATCCAAAATAAGCCTAAAAAAGTAAGTCTGGTCAGAGCTGGAAAGGTTCGACTAGTGGACTAGTCCAGTTAGACCCTGCTGGTAGACATCATAACTAAACCAAAGCATGTTTCTTTTCATAAATATCATGGGGTAAAGAACTAAGTGATGAAGCGAGCAAATAAAAATAAATATAATGATAATAAATGCACTTGGTCTTTGGGACATATGAATTTAAATTCACAGGCACAAATAAAATCTGATATTAGGTTCAAAGTAATCCGAATACATTGTGTGTAATTTTGTCATGTTGCTACACTCTGTAGATGACCTACCCAGCACTGCACTTCCTACATGCATGATGTGTTAGCACTAATAAAAGAAAAGAGTGTTTGTCTGACCTCTTCAGTGGACTGCTCGTACGCGTCGTCCACCTCCTGTTGACGCTCCTGCTCCAGGGTTTCACTGATCAGACGTGCCACCTCACTCTGAGTACCTGGCTTTTCTCTGCCAATCAGAAACCTGCACAGGGTGATTGACAGGTGAGCATCGCAGAAATGTGTTTAATGTATACTGCTCTGGTGACATCAGGTAGAGAGGAAACAACAGAGCCTGTGTGTAGGTGTGTGCATCATTTATTTGCATGTGGTGAACTCGTAACCTTTAGCCTAGAGCTGAGGTCTCCAAACCTGCTCCTGGAGAGATACTTTCCTGCAGGCTTCAGTTCTGGCCCTGCTCCAATACACTTGTCTGTACCCATCGAGTAACCCTGCAGACCCTGATTAGCCGGAATTCTACAGATCCAAAACCTAGTTCTTTACATGCAGTCTTGCAATAGCATAATTCACCATGCCATAAGCTGGCCCCATTTAAAGCGCCACTCAGCTCTAAAACGAATCCCAAGCTGTTTTAGGTTGGTAAACATGAAACATTAGCATATCGCCCACCCCTCAAAATGTCTGAATGAAAATGCTAATTAATTTTTCATCACTTGGTGTCACTTTGGGAGTTTTAAAATATCGCTTTCCCCAGTAACGCTGTACACAAAGCAGCACTGCACTCACAAACTCTACTTTATCAGCAATTACAGACATGATGAAAATGAGACCAATCGACCATTCATAGTAGGGTTTGGAAAACGTAATCATTGAGAGTTACTTAGTAAATTAAATGCATATTATAAGACAACAAAAGTGTTTTTTGAGCATGCATGCATGTCAACCTGTTGTTGGTGACTCCCAAAACCAATATATAAATGTCATTACCCATAATGAGGACACTGGTGCTGAAGCACAGAAACCCTCCACCTCCCTCAGCTCCACCTGTCTATCATAATGAATGCCTGTTCATTTAGCACAGCGTGTCTGTGCATCTGTTAGCAGTTGCAAGTCCATATTCCACATCATAGTAGAATGTACCAGATCTAGTTTGTTAAATACCTAAAACACAAACAGTCATCCATTCACGTGCTAAAGAGATTCTGAGTGGTTGTAATTGAACTGAATCTATAACTTAATAAACGTTCAGAACACGTAAAAACAGCAGCTACTGTAGGTCACTTCACATGTCAGTCAGTGGGTCTAATCCGGTCTATTTGTATGGAGTTCAAGGCCAGTTAAGGTTTGATGCGGATTCCATTACATACATAGACAAAAGTCTGCCAACACAAGACATTAAACATCAGACATCTGTGCATGACATGCAGCACCTAATGACCACACCAAACTTGGCTAAAAGTGAGATTTTTTAGTTTTTTCATAAATCACCTAACCCATAACAGAAGACTGATAGACAGAGCAGGACCCACCTTACAGTTCCCTTCGTGTTCTTCAGTACGGTCGCAGCAAAGAGCTGTGTCACACCAACCAGACTGATGCCATCCACCTCCACTATCTGATCATTCACCTGGATCCTGGAACAGAACATGACCGTGTTTACAATATACCAACGACAAAAACATTGATTTCAAACAGTATGTCTCTTATAGCAACCATTCATGTAAACGATTACAGAGAACAAACACTTCAAAATGCTACATTTATGTTGATATGTTAAGTGTTCATTCTTTTTTTATAACTAATAATGGGATTGCATTATGTCTTATGAAAAGTAGTCTTTTAGATATGCCTAAAGTGTGGATATTTTTTGTACAAAGTTGTATCTGCTCTTCAAAATAATAGTGTTGCATGATATACTGTACTGTAAAAAGTTACCATGAAGACCTGCTCTTTACCTAATTAATAGTTAATGCAATGATAGTGGTACTAGCGGTACTGTGTATATATATAATTATGTAGTAGTGGTACTATATATATGAATGTGAATTATTATTTATAAAAAATATAAATGCTTCTGATTATTAAAATTGAATGCAACTTTTAGAATGGAATCCAGAAAATGAATGGAAAACAGAATCTGATTAAAAAATAAATAAATAAATAAATAAATCATAGGGTGTTAAAAGAGTTTTGTTATTAACCTAATTTCTTAACAAGTAAGCTTCATGACCTCAGGTAATTGGACATGCTTTTAAATTAATATTTGTTTTAGCGATTAAAACAGGGTCTTCAATTCAAACAGAAAAAATATTTATAAAAATATTTATTTAATACTTTGTTTTATTGTATTTGTCCTTTTGTTCGTTACATGCATCTATGTATTTACTATTAATAACAAAGATTTTTTTGTCATAGTGTCAGTTCAGTATCAGATATTTTAGTTGTGTATCGTATTGAAAGTCAACATTCTGGCATAAAAACACTACGAAATAATATAAATTGTAAATGCAAGGTCCCATGGCACGCACTTATGTTTTAGCCTGTTCCTATTATAATATTAGGCCTACTGATTTTCAGCATCACTACTCCAGCTTCAGTGCCTTTAGCTCCTTTAGAAATCATGCTAATAAGCTGATTTTGTAAACCTAACTTAACCCAACTTTTGAGCTCCAAAACATACAGTAATGACTCTGACAATAGAATTAAAAGTGTCTAGATATTTTATATCTAATTCACACTATTATAAATGTGATAAATAAATTAGATACATGCCACATCATATCTCACACCGAATCTGACCCACAAACTACATCATAACATGTTTCTGACAGACACCTCTGAGGCCTTACTTTTTCCAAACAGCAGTTAATATTTCAAACAAGTCTGCTGAGATTTACAGGAAAGAGGAAGAGTGTGTTTTCTGTATTGTTGTGACAGTCATAAATGCAGTGGTTTGAAGAGAGATAGTTTAGCAGCCCATCAGACATGTGTGTCCTGCTCCGGCTGCCCTCAGGAAGACATGCCCAGCTCTACTGCAGGGCAACATCACCTCAAACAGCCCTCAACACAACATATACACATGACTCAAAGGTTTGTGTAAACATGATATTTGAATGTTTTTGACACTTGGGTGCATTTATTTGATCAAATACAGTAAACCTGTAAGACTGTGATATATATATATATATATATATATATATATTTAAATATATTTTTTTCAGCATCATTACTGAAGTCTTCAGTGTCACATGACCCTTTAGAAATCAGAAATAATATACTGATTTGATGCATTTCTGAATATTATGTTGTGCTGCTTAATATTGTTGTGAAAACCATGATAGATTTATTAATGAATAACAAAAGAGCAATTTTTGATACGTAGATGTTTTATAACAGTGTAAACTGTTTTAATTCATAATTTAATGTGTCCTTGCTGAATAAACTAATGCTTCTCTCAAGAAAAAGGACAGAATATTTGTAGCCATATACAACAAAATATTGTATGGGTATTTTTTTCTTGTTCATGGCAAAAATCATTGGGATATTAAATAAAGATCATGTTCCATTAAAATATTTTGTAAGACTTAATTTCATGTACTAGGTCATGTACTACAAGCACAGTCTCAGACGTGTGATCTTACCTTTCCAAGCAATCAAGACCAGTTTTTTCGTCTAATGGATCCACAGTAAACTCCACAGTGAATCTCTGCTTCTTCCAGTCCCAGTGTTAATCTAAAGATCTCACCTGGCATCTCTCTCTGCAGCTCCGTCCTGCGTGATGGTCTTCACAAAGATGCCCAGTTTCTCCAGACCCTGATCGGCTCCAACACCCATCCCTATAATACTGATCCCCAGCCCTTTATCACCTAAAACGAGAGAGAGAGAGAGAAAGCAAGAGAGAGAGAGAGAGAGAGAGAGAGAGAGAGAGAGAGAGAGAGAGAGAGCGAAAGGATGGAGACGGGGTTGAAAATTCCAAATAGGTACATTTTAAGCAACTGACTTTTGCTAGTGCCAAGATGTTTTTTTTCTGCATCAGATTGCACTAAGCAAAGAAACAAGAGAATGAACAGGAAAAACATGAAGACTGACAGTTTTAGGCAGAATAACAGAACGCAACCGGACTCTTTTATGTAACAATTTGCACAGTGAATTAAATGTAAATGACAGTTAGTTCTAAAAACCCATCTGTTTCACTTCACAAAACTCAAGAGAAAAGGAGAAAGGCAATGATTGTTTGCACAAGACAAGTAATAGAGAAAAGAAATGCAAAGTCAGCTTAAATGTGAGCTGAACTAAAGATACTTCCGATAATTGACAAGTTTCTCCAAAGAGTACGTATGAGGACAAAGACACGTGGGGAAAAAGAGGAAAATCATGGCAGTCTTTTTTGAAAAGGACAAAATGTTCTTTTATTTTTTTTTTCTCTGGTAGCCAAGAACAACAACAGGAAGGCAAAACAAGTGGAAGTGCAAAAAAAGGATAAAATATTCATCAATAATTGAACAGCAAAGTCTCTTGAGTTTTGCGCTGTCATATGTAGACGTGTCAACTCAGACAGATTAAACCCAGGAGAGACGGCGAGAAAGGGACATGCACAGGCGCACATGCCCGCTCGCACCTCATTTAGATACTGCTAACAATTAGACGGCTCAATCAATAAACAATACTGTCCTGTTCTGATGCATTAACAGATGGCAAACATGGAACCAAGCCTCTGGAAAGTCCTCTAAAGTTAAATGCACTTTTAAAAGTTTGGCTTCCCTGAGGGCCAGAAGCTATCCTCTCAAAACTGTGATTCATAGACCCACCTTAAGTCGACTTTCTGTGCGATATGATTTATGTCTGAGAGACCCCCAAAGGCACCTTGAAGTTCAAAAGACTTGACATACAATTAAATGCAAGCAATGGCCGGAAGATATTTAGTTTTTTTTTTTTTTTTGTGGGAGGTTAAAATAAACTCTAGTGTGATAATGATGTAATAATGATCCAAGGAGAGTGGATTATTGACTTTGCTTCACAAACAAAGATGAAAAGCAGTGATCGATGAATAAAAATCTTTCATCTGCGTAAGTAAATGTATCGCCTAAAGTTACTTTAGATCTGGAAAATTGAAAAGGCTGCATTACTCAGCCTGGATGAGCATGTGAGCCCTATTTACTATAAAGTAAGCCATTAAATCATGGTGAAGGTTTCCAAACATAGCTCTTTTTATAGAGTTTACAGGTAAACCTGGAACAGCACCAGCTGGAAACTGTATACTGCTGCTTATTGTTTAATTCTCCAGATCTCTGAACACTTACTTAATGCCAGTGACTTAATTAAACATCAGTGCAGTCAGTGAATACAAATCCATATCTTGAAACAAATCTCCAAATACACTACAAATCTAAGCTAGGGAGGGGTTATTCAATATTGATAACTCCCACTTACTATGATTTCAGAAAAATTAGAGATGTATATTTTAATCGCTCAAGTACTCAGCAGATAAATCAATCAATGTGTTTTAATAATTATGAGGGGGTTTGTTTGGATACACTTATTGTATTCGCAAGATTGATCACACTTCCGAGTATTTGTTCTGAAGCTAACACACGTTTGTAAAGATTGCAATAGCAATCACAACCTTATCTATTAAAGACTTACTCCACCTGTGGTTAGAGACCACCCTGGCTATTATGAAAGGCCTCTATTTATCAAAGCTGATCCATCAGGATCAATAAGGTTCAATACCGTCCTCTTCACAAAGAACACTGTGGCAGGTGTAAGGACACATATGGAGATAACAAATGAGACTATTGAAAACAGAAAGATATAATAAGGTTAACTGTGTTATAGTCTACTCCAAGGTTGCTTCTACAAGTCAGAATCTTGTATGAAACAACTGTTATATAATTATATAATTTAGTAGAATAGGGTTACACAGATTATAATAGTATTGATTGCTACTTTTCTTTCAATTATTCTGGTTTGTAATGGTCTAAGCGAGTGTGTAAAGTCAAAGACTAAGAAAGTATGTAAATAAATGAATAAATGAATAACTAATCAGCAAAGGATTTAAGGACACGCTCACTGCTGGTGAAGACTCAGGCATGCATATGTCTCTCCATGTTTTCTGCCTGATGGTGTCCTCAGAGAATAGCCTATAACATGTGCAAACATTACTTCACAAATGATTCACCGCTTTCTCTTTGACTTAGAGCAGGTCTGTGCTAAAGGGACAGTAGCAAAAATATTTTCATATTTCCCAGACAGGCTGGAGGAAGTCTAAGGGTGATATTTTTTAGCGGCTTTATCGCACGTTTTCTCACAGAGCCATTCAGACCCTTAGCGCATATACACTGGAATGACAGACCCCCCAAAATTGTGATGAAAATAGAATGAAAAAGCAAACTATACATGCACAACAAGCAGAAAGACAGAGTGAGGAAAGCCTAGTCTCTTTGTACATGTTTTACGAGGTGGCTCCAATTCATACAACTGCACTCGAATCCATACGATTTTTGCTAAACCGTACATATTTTATGAGTTGCCATTCCGTATGAATTTGTGTGAATGACCTACATCTAACCACGGCCCTAAACCTACCCGTCACTGGGGTTTAGACAAATCATAAATGTGAGGTTGTACGAATTTGTACGAATTACCATGAATTTGCCACATGGTCCGAATACGAACAAATTGGTCATGTGTTGGAAAAGATCGAATTGTGATTCATCAAAGAGAAGCAGGAAAAAAATCGAATTCCAAAAACGGAATCAAAGTGGGATGTAAGTACAAAAGAAATAGGGAGAGAACCAAAAGGAATGTGTGTTAGGAAGGTGTAAAAACGTGTGAGTGAGAACATTGTCACTTTAAGGTATAAATGAGAATAAATGTTTACCTACACTTTTAAAGAAAGTGTAACAGAAAGCAATACGATCTGGTTCATTTACAGTTGTGTCTAATGTGAGAGAGCTAATGCTATTTTGCATTTTCTAATTGAATTAGGTGTCAATTAAATACATTCATATGGTTCAATTAAATATAAAACAAAGCATGACAGAAATAACGGTATTCACTTACCCCCTTCCCATATGTAAAATCTTTTAATAAATAATTTGCATACCACAACCCAAGAAAAGCATTTTTATACAAAATTTAGCCTTGCCATCATAGAAATATATTCAAAAGTCAGTCTCGGATGGCAAGAACTGGCCGTCACTTGCATTCATTGCACAACACTGACACAAAGGCGGGTTGTGTGTGGGGGGGTGTTATATCTCTTGCAATTTTTGGGCTGACGTGGTTTGATTGCATAAAATTTATGTCCAATTCCTTGGTAAACCTTATCATCATTCACCCTGATCACAATCACCACATAAACATCATGGCCGTTCTGCTATAATCACATCCCTGATTGTGGTAATCTGCGGTTTTCTCTAATGCGGTTAGATCACTCAGTTACGGAACAGATGATGCTATATAGAAGCATCAGTTTTAGGCATCGAGCCGGCAGCAGCCCTTGTTGCTGTTCTTCTTTCAATAATTGTTTTCGATTCCTCTGCTTCTTGTCATTATAAGCTGAAATGCCTCTAGCAGACAGTGATTGGCTGAGTAAAAACTGCGCAGACTGGGAATTTCAGTGGCATCTGAGCTAGACATAAAGTAGAGAGTAAAGTTGCTGAGCATCAGGCTAAAATTTAGCAGCGGAGTTATGTATGTAACAAAAAGTGCAGAGTTTTCATGTTAAAAAAACCTACAAAAAAAGACCTAAAGACAGAAGCAGATTTTCAATGTCTCCTAACAAACTTGGTTCAGTAAGATCAGGGAATGTTTAAGGTTGATGTGTGTCACTTTTTTAATGTTAAAATACTTTTTATAGCTTTTTTGTGATGAGACAGCTGCGAGTAAGCCATTCGTAGGATGACTTTCCCAAGAGTTGTAAACACTGTGGCCCTATGGAGCTGTCCATATTCAAACAACGGCAGATGCAGGAAGACCTTTTTGGAAATATTATTGTGATTCTGCTTTGTGAGGTGGAAATTCTACACTGTACCACAAAAACACAATTTTCTTTTCTTCTTTTCAGACTCTTTGGCTTCATGATGGAAAACATAATTGATCAATTTATTTTTTAACCAGCACAATTTAAAATGTCAAAAGACCATGGGTAAATGCAGCATATTAATGAACAAAAATTTAAATGAGTATTCACAGATTTGGCAGACTAAAATGAAAGCAGAAAAATATATAAATCAAGCTTATGAGTCAGTTGAGTCTTAGTATTTAATTTCCTTTGGGTGTCAGATAAAATGCTTGAAGTTACACAATCATTCTTGGCTCCCATTAGCATTAAGTAGATAGATGGTGGATGGCTGGATAGATAGATGGATATATAGATAGATAGATAGATAGATAGATAGATAGATAAGATCGGAAGAGGTCGTGTACCCATGTTAATAGTTTGCTCAACCAATTTA
>JAUCMT010000051.1:3194194-3214857 GCA_032357475.1 Enteromius thamalakanensis
AAGCTTAACTTACCATGGAAATTTACCGGAAACTTTCCGGAAATTTACCGGAAATTTTCCGCCCCTTTGCAACCCTACAGATGATATATTTTCCACAAGTGTTTGTGCCGCCCCCCACATGTCATGAAAAAATGCCCGTGCCTAAAACCGCCACTGAACTGACATACAGATAGACACTACTACCTCATGTGTTGTGTGGTCAGTTTTCATTTAAATGCCATGACAACAACCTTGCCACTAATGATACAACCAGCCTATCTTGGTTTAGCACTGTAGCTGTCAATCCAGAGTTGCTGGCATTCCTCAACAAGGAATTACAGAAACATGTTCTTTTTACAATTCTGCACATTATGTCAGAGGCCACCCAGCCCAATCTAACTTTTTGCCTAGGTAAACTTTTCTCCGACAACTTCCTGACCTCTCCCAGGCTAAAAAAAAAAAAAGCCGGCCGAAAGGGAAACGAAGCAATGCAGCTTTACGGTAGCAGACACCTGGAGCGGGGTCACGTCCCTCACCTTCCATACTTCAGAGATGCACTGCAGCAGCTCACTCGATTCTAATGACATTACCGAAGTGGTTTTGGCCATGCTGTGTGCCTCTGACATTTAAATTGACTCTGTAAATTGCATCGGTGTGATGCAGAATGAGACGAGCTATGGGCAGTATTGACTTCTCTGCAGCTGAGGAAGCTTCGTTTAAAATTGAAGAGATCTCAGACTCTGCATGGTCACGACGGATTCATACATGCCGTTTCCGCCACACAAGGGGAACACAGAAACTACATTTGCCACTTTGTAATCAAGCTGATTAATTATTATTAGGCCTGAAGGCAGGACCACATGTAAAGTAATCAAACACGGTCAAAATTGCAATTGCCTGATATTTACAGAGGCCAGTGATAATTATTCTTTTCTCTTTCTCATAGCTTTTCTCCCCAGATTGTTAGCCACAGGCAAGGAATGTCACAGTAAGCGCTGATTTATAGATGCTATTATTTTACCCATCCAAAGGATACTTGTAATGGCCACTATTAGTCAGTTATAGGTGTGTTTTAATGGCCTGATGTGGTTAAGCTGAATTCTCGGCTGTGCGCTGGGGTCTATGAAGATGCGACGGCAGCCACCGCAGTGTAATAACAGAGCAGCAGCCGGAGGGCTAGGTTTGACTGCGCCTGCACCGAGAGCAAAATGCCATAAAAACAGCAGTTTACCAGCAGAACCGTGTGTAAACATTCATTCTCCTTAAATCGCACACACATACATATACATTCAAGGAGACGCACACAGTGTGATTGAGAGCTGCAATCTTTATCTGCTCTCTGTTTTTCACTTCCCCGAATCTAAATTTATGAGCAGCTATGCGCAAACCTGGAGGCATCGTAACTGCGGTGTGTTCGGGAAAATGCTAATATTTACTTGTGTGTATATCTGCAGGATAAGCTATTACTGAGGGTTGTGTAGCTCCCAATGGGAAACGGTAACAAAGTATTTTTACTCTGTTCTTAAGTATTTTTCTTTCTTTTTTTATTTTATTTTGGCAAACTTTTATAGTTTTGTGTTGTTTGTGAGACAGCTAATACCAACCATATGGATGTAAAATAAAATATAGTAGAACTATTCATAATTTACCTGTATATTATGTTAAAGCTTGTTTAATAAAATACCAACACAATGCAAAATTGATTTTTTTTTATGGTTACACCTATTAGTTAGGATTAGGATTAGGGTACAACTTTATTATAGTTACATCTATTAATAACGCAATATATATAACATACAACGAAAATAATGCATTATTTAATTTACACTTGTATAATTTTTAGCATTTAAATGTATATAATTTTTATTTTATTTTATTTTATTTTTATTTTATTTTGTACAATAAGTGTAAAAATATAAAAACATTGCATATTTTATTTCACATATTTTAATTATACATATATCATTTATATTTAATTATATATATTTATTATATATAAAAATAATAATAATAATCAATACATTTAAAGTAAATCCGTGAATTTCAATAAAACAAGCATTAAAATATTCAATAAAAAACCCCAAAGGTATAAGATGGCAATTCCATGGTTTAAAGGTCATACTGGCTTCATTGACCTGGATATATAATATATTGTTGTCATAGTTGACGTGAATATTAGGATGCCGCAATTAACCAAATTCA
This sequence comes from Enteromius thamalakanensis, assembly GCA_032357475.1. Lineage (NCBI taxonomy): Eukaryota > Metazoa > Chordata > Actinopteri > Cypriniformes > Cyprinidae > Enteromius > Enteromius thamalakanensis. The sequence goes on from JAUCMT010000051.1 coordinate 3,196,376, forward strand.
AATATTCCACAAAAAAAAACTCGTAATAAACCTGACTAATGATCACTGGCTGAATAAAAATGTCAGACTGAACTCTACTCATCTTATGTTCAAATGAAACACATGCTACATGCTACCTAAAGCAGGTACACACGCACACAGGTACACACACACACTCATACACACACCACTCCAAAGATCTAACTATGACAATACTACACCAAAACACTTGAATGATGAGCAAAATGAGAAAAAGAGGGACGTTAAGTGCTCATTAAAGTATCTACAGGGTGAGACAGACAGTGGGAACTCGGCACTCTATGTGTTGCCGGAATCTGAGAGCGAGATAATTGGCCATTATGACAGTGGACGGCATGTCATTACCTTTTCATTAGCTGGCCTCCTCTCTTCCCAGGATTGCCCTGCACTACTGAGCAAGAAAAAGACGCCATTAACGTAATATGGAATTAAGAGAGGCGAAGAAGAGCAGGACGGATAGGGCACGCACGTGCAGGCGCACACACTCTACTCGCATACCCATCATTCTCTCCTTAAATGGAGCTGAGAGCGCGAGAGCAGAGTGACACCAATTTAAAATCTGCAGCGATCAAATGAGAAGAGGGATGGAGAAGGCACGTGTGTGGGTGGATTTGTGTATTCGGTGTATACGTGTGTCTGTTTTCACACAGACATTCTTACAAGTGCATCTCTCTCTGAAAATGCCATATGATGGAGTGAAACGCAGCAGAACCCCTGGGAAACAGATAAAGAGGTGCACAAACAGATAAAGTTATGAGTTTTATGGGAAGGTTCAAAGACAGGCTGCTACAGCGCTGTCAAAACTCATCTACGCCGACTTGGATCATGTATGTCAAGTCAATTTCCAAAACATTACTCACCAAAAGCATTTTGCAACCGACGCTCCAGAAGATGCAACGAAATATGGGGTTTGGTTACATAACGAATACTCGCTCAAGTCGTCTTTTAGCAAACGCGCTTTATCGAAACTGACTTACAGTACACTAATTGCAAGGAACATCCCACTAGAGCAATCTAAGGTTGAAGACCTTGTTGAAAAGCACTATAGTACAAGGACTTCAGCTACTAATCTAACCTACCTGAGATCAAATCAGCTATCATTGCATTTACAATTCATACTGCTAGAATCATACATAGCCTATAGAATACATATAAATGCTGCTCACAATTAGTGCTGTGCTGTCAAAGTTAGCATGCTAACACAAGTGATTCATTTTCTCCAATTAGTACTTTTTTTTATTAATTGATAGCGTTAATATGAATACATATATACATACACACACACATGTAATGTGTCAATTCTCTAGCATGTTTACTAGCGAGTTTTGCATAGCATAAGCGCTGATTAGCAACATTTGCTAATGTAGCATCTACGTTTTCCATCACCAGTCAGATGTCTACCCACATCCTGTTCACACATTCCTTGGAACATCTTCCTAAACATCTCTATAAATAACCCTTTAATGCAATTGATTGCTTTTTGTCATGACCAGGGGAGGCTTCTTATGGTTTGCTGGTGAAATAAACAATCAGTAGCACTCATTGTGTTCAGTAAATCGTGTGACTGTGAGGAGCATCATTAGGTTGTTCTGAATTAATGGGCACTGGTGAAGATGCTTATTGGGGGACTAGATTAGACTGGAGTCAACACACTCAAATTATAGCCCGATTATAGATTCAGCTTGGACAGGAAGTGTGCAGCAGAGGCTCAGAGCTGAGAGACGTACGGCTACGTTTAATTGGTCCCTAATGCAAACTGACGAAGAAAAGGAAGGAAGTGTGAAAGAAACAAGGAAAAAGAGAGGAAGACAGAAAAGAGAGAGGTCTCCAAACTAGAAGAAAACAACAAAAAAAAGCCAGGGGGAAGAGTGCGGGTGAGCATGATTCCTCTCTAATGTCTTCTGCTGTAGCTCCCTGCAATCGATTCTTCCAGTCTATTACTTTCAACTCACTCTCACTTGCTCCATTCCTTTTTCTCTTTCTCTTCATTTTTGGGTCTCTTGCTTTGCTTTTATAAAGATCACAATCAGTTTGGTTGTTTTGGGTGAAGTGTCTGAGACGGGGACAAAAGAAGAGCGAGACAAAGGGATGACACGGAGAAAAGCAAATGCACTGCAAGGCCTTACAGATTCAATTACATGTTTTGTGGAGATTCTCAAAACATCTACAAGGTCATTGTGAAAGTAACAAGAACATTGCAGCTCAAAGATGTTGACAACATCAATCTATGAATAAGATTTGGAAAGTGATCCCAAAACAGAACTGGTCTCTGATTCTTATAATGTTACGAACACTACGAACTCAAGCAGAAAGCACATACCTTGTTGCTAGGAGATGCGTGAAAAATGAAAACAATTTTTTGTTTTGTTTTTAAATCTGTTCAAAATATCAAACATGTTTGATATTTGATACATATCCAGAAGGGCCTTAACAGATGGGGATTTTACTTTTTTATTTTGTTCACCAGTGTTCAATTTAATTCAGAAAACATTCAAATGGATTAAGTCTGATTCATTCTTTTCATAAATTACAGGCCATTTTGTACCATTTATTGCAATCTCACCTTGAAAATTATAAGGATGTTTTCAATGCAAGATTTGTGTGTATATATATATATATATAAGCAACGGTGATCATTAAAGGTTAAAACAACTGCGATCTCCGCAGTCCGCATACAGTCAGATTGTGAGCATGACAGGTTTCAAACACATCTCAAACTTTAACAGACCATCCAAGGTCACAGTGGCCTCGGGTGATGCAGGTGTACTGTTTAGAAATTTAAAGAGTAAACTAAACACGAACGTCTCTTCCTGCATTCGGTTTCCTTTGAAGCGTGCTACTGATGAAACCCCCTCTCTTGCATGCCCACAGACCTCTTACGAATCTGACAGCTGCGCAGAACAGAGTGAGCTACTACCGATGGCTATTTGACATGGAAGGCAACCTCATCACTCAGTAGTAAAAACTATGCATGATGAGCACTGCGGTGATACAGCCAGGCAGCCTGGGTGCAACACTCAAAAAACTTCTGGCATAGAGAGAGAGAAAGAGATTATTAATATTATTAATGGTGACAGAAATCATGCTAAATAAACTGTATACTTTATTAAATATATATGTTTACATTTTACATCTTAAAGAATCATTTGTTTTTAATACTTTTTTTATTTTTAAGAAAAAGGCAAAAAAAAAAAAATAATTATATTATTATTATTATTATACTGAATGTTTTCAATTATTCCTAACAATAAAGGAGAATATATGCACACACAAAAATGTATTTAATTTTTTTAAATTTATTTACACACCTTGTCAAACGATTAATCACATTCAAAATAATTGTTTATATATATATATATATATATATATATATATTAATTTATTTATATATTTATATATGTTTATATTTAATCTATATTTAAATATATTATAAAATATAAGAAAATATAAGAAAAACTTTTATTTTGAATGCGATTAATCATTTGACAGCAGTAGTATATCTATATCTATAGATATAGATATAGATATAGATATAAATATATTTATACACACACACAATAACACACTGAGGAGAAGCCAAGGGCTAAGTAAAGAGGCAGAACTGTGTAAATGTTGCAATTTCTTCTCTTGTCTGCTTTGATAATATTCATAGTATAGATCCAAAGTGTGGCTTCAGAGCTTTCTGAATGCTAATTGGTTTATGGAGCACGACCTTTGACCTGCACAGTTGAAACGATGCTATAGAAATGCATTTAAAACAATAATCATTGGCAAATTCCTTGGAGCACTTGTATGAATAGATACAACCCATCCAAAGCACACGAATAGCCCACTTCCTATACAGTACACATGAAGCATGATTAGGCAGCATTCATGTTGTTTCATGGATGGTGAGATTGCAATCACTTGTGTCATTCTCAAGCTGCATTGTCTGATGTTGCATAAAGGGTGAGAGAGAGAAAGAGATGAGGAATAGTGAGTCAAGTGATAGGTTTTTTTCCTCTTCCAGTGTCATCCTGGGCCTTTGATTTCTATCGTTTCTGTTGCTGTGCATTTTTGTGAGTTAAAAAGTGTCTTTTTAAAGGTTTTAAATTTCTTCGCATCGCCAGAAAACACTCGCATGCTGCCAATGCGTGCGCAGTCAGGTGACACGGGGAACAAAGATTATGATGGTGGTCTCTTAGCATTAGCATGCACATTCCCAATTTCACTTCTGAATGAATAGTAATTTGCTCTCATTTGCATGTAAATCGCAGAACGGAATGGAATTATATGAGGGAGCGGAAGGAACAGCTAAAGCTGGAGACCACACATTTTCTCGACAAGAGACACCCCGGCAGGCTGCGACTCACCTCTCTTTCGCTAATTGGAAAATAAAAGACTGCATTGACCTCGGGCGCATCGGCCACAGCAACCCGCCCCGTCTCAGGGTCGTCATTTTCATTTGTTAAAGCCAGATTATCATACTGCAGCCATCCAGTGCTTCAACGTGCGACCATGAAAGTTCTTTTTTATTCACTTGGGTTTTCTCTCCCACAGGTCAGAAGTGTGTAAGATAGAGCCGAAATGTGTGAAGAAAGGGCAGGGCAGAAAGGAAACGTGAAGACAGAACAGAATGTTTTAGAAAGTGGGATATTAAAGTCTAATATGTGTGCGGAGAGAGACGGAACAATGGGAGGACAGAAAGTGAGACCTTGAGAGAAAAAAAAGAGATTGAAATCTTGAGTGTGCGTATGTATGGTATCAAAGAGGAAGAGCGTATCACCTGGAACAGCGAAGAAGTATATGTGATGTCAACCACTTAGCTCTGTTGAATCACGCTTTAGAAATGGGGCATTCAGGGGACTCCCTGCACTGCAGGAAGTTGTGCTAACTGCTTAAACTTCTACAGCTCAGGAGTCTCAGGGCCTACTGAGGTTCATAGATAGTTTCACTGTTGGGTTTGGGGGGCACAAAATGCATCTGAGGCTGCATACAAGCCTGAAACGAGCCTTTTGTGAGGCATAAAAGCATATGCACTGATACAAGAATCACCTGCGGGATGCTCAAAATGTGACCGCACAAGAGACACATCAAGCAACTGTATGTTTCAAAATCATTTTGATGGTAAACCGACTTCGAATAAATGAGAATGCACAGTTTATTATCCAGTAGTCACCACTGTCAAATAACAAAATACATAAGTCGTACCAAGACACATCTCATATTAGCTAGTTTGTGCAATGCTCACCTACTGTATCAACTCTTTCAATCAGACTGAAAAATATAACACAAAAGGATATTTCTTTATAGCCTGTTAAAACTTTTATTCCAAACAAAAATACGGGAGAAAAAATGCTGTGTGCTTTTTTTTTCTCTGCTATTCTCAACCTCAAATGAGTTCAAGAATACAATTTTCTTCTGAGAAACATTTGCAACGCCACAGCAGGAGGCAACCTGAAATCTAATGCATACTACACTTTAAACCTACACTGAAGTTAAAAGGGCTATAAAGAAAATTAAGTACTTTTCATTGAGAAGAAAAACCGTGTACAGTGAGAAGAAAGTGTCTGTTTCTAGCTGGCTCTGCATTGTGAGTGTGAGTGTTTTTCACAAAAACACCTGGTTTGTGCGGCTCCCCTGCTTTTTTACAAGCAGTGAGTCACAGAAGCGTGAAGCACCAGCAGATTTTTACAAAGACACTGCTGACCATACATCAACATGCAGACGCAGCGAGCCTTTCACTGTACTCTGTGTGTGTGCGGATGTGTGTGTGTGAGAGAGAATGAAAAATACATGCACATAAGAACGTGCCGCTCTCCTTCACTGTTCACGGAACATAGAGCACACCCTATGAGTATCCTCAAGAACATGTGAATGAAATGAGAAAGAAGATAGAACCATATTATATAGTGACACACTCATTATTTAAAGCAAGGCTATAGTTCTAATGAAATTTAAGTGTATGTGAGATCATGATGGTGCAGCTGTGCTTATAAGCTACATTTCACGGGCAGAATATTTTGTATTATTTAGCATTGCATTTTTACTGTGCTGGAGAATCTACATAGCTGATATTTAAGCATCTCCCACTAGACATCTGTTGCTACCTTTTATGATATTTGTGTATGAGTGCTTTAGTTGTCCTGAGCGGCAAAGCTGGACCTCAGCATCGCTGAGCCAGTGTGGTTTAGAGCTCAAACATACAGAGCACACTGGGAAAAACCAAAGAACTTACAGTACCTGGAGGCTTTCTCTCAGAAACAGTGGGCAGATTCTTTGCTCGGTACACACCTTGCACACAACTATCACAAAAAACATCTTGTAGATTCTTATGAGCAGAATCATATATTTTGGGGGGTGTATTAAGAAATAAGAAATGTTTGAAAGAATTAATCTTACAAGAGTTTCAGACTGGCAAAACCTGCTTGCATAACCCAACACCTAATGAGCATAAATTGACTTTTAACCAGCGCCATTTATAAACCAACATTTAACAGCAGAAACCGACCCCTAACTAGTAAACCTGCATTTAGCCAGCATGCATAATGTTCATAAACCTGCATTTAACCAGCATAAAAATGAGTCTAACCTGCATTTAACCAGAAGAAAAAGTGTCTAGGCAGCATAAACCTGCATTTATTATTCATAAACCAGGCTGGACCTGCATGGAAATAAATTCTGGTCTAAACTGGCCTTGTCCATCATGAAGGCCATTTCTAGAGCGGAAGTAATGGATATACTCTTTGTTACATGAACTGTAAAAATATAAAATAGTAATAATAAAAAATAAATAAATAACTAGTATTCTTTACACAGTACTTCTAGCAATGTAAAACCACAGTTTCGCATTTCAAAGACAATGCATAAGAGGATGCATGCATGGGGAGAAAGGACATGCTTGTTCACAACTGTCTTGGTAGTTAGTTTTGCTTGCTCATGTCTCACAGTGATCAATACCACCCACGGGCCAATCAGAACACTGCTCAATGACAGCACAGCCATCGCAACCTCTGAGATTAAATTGCATTATATTTTATTACAGACAACCTCTTACATCTCTGTCAATGTTGCAATTGATTATTAAAACATGAAATATTCATATTTGGGAGCCGTATCGATTTACATCAAAGAGACTTGTCGGATCATTTTTCAAATACAATGACCAATAGCAGACATCTGTCACGGTGGGGTAATGAGGGGAGAATACATTAAACTGGTTTACATTTGTGTGATTACTGCATAGAGGTTGATTCATGTTATCCATCAAACAGTCATTACTGTGCGTGTGTATGCGCGCGTGCATTTGTGCGAGTGCTTGTTAATTTGTCATTATTGCATTGCTGAATGTAAAACAAAATACGAATCAGCAAGATTCTGATTTGGCCGGAATGCTTTAATGATTGAAGTCAAACAATACTTTCAATATACTTTTAGCTATAGGCAAACAGATCAATTGGGCTATATAAACAAAGTATTTCATTTAAAATATATGTAAAAATATTACTGTATATTAGTGCTGTTGAATGATTAATCATCCAAAATAAACATTTTTTGTTAACGTAATAAATGAGTGTTTATTGTGTATTCTTTAGTTTGGTTATAAAATCTTTGACCATGATTCTAACCTCATAATCAAGATTTGGCTTGTGATGGTAGTGTAGAAATAATTAAAAAGTAAAATCTGAAAACTATTTATATTGAACTTAATATAGACTTAAGTCTTCTTTTTCTTCAACGTTCTTTATTTCAAGAAGAAAAAAAAAAACTACAAGAAGCGGAAGCAGCAAGCACCTAGGAGAAATGATTATATGGAGGATAGTCCAGAACATTTAGAGCACCTGAAGAGGTCTGTATGCATGTCAAAAAGGTAAACAGAGTTAGGGCAGAGGAAGAGAAAGGAAAGCACTCATACTCAAGAGTTCACGGTTAATAGTGCAAGTTATGTCTTTGTGTTGAAACCCAGGGTCAGTGGAGGAAGGACACCAATCTCCAAGGCTCTTCATTCAGAACTGTATGAAAACTACTCTGAGGAGACACAAATGAAGATGGAGAAAGGGAAAACAAGGCCAAGGAACTATCTGTATTTATGTAGCCATATTTTATTTCACAGTAAATTTGCTATTTTGGCCCATCAACCTCCTACAGCACAAAAGGAAATGGTATTATTAGTATGTGTCCAGGGCCTTGTTATTATTTATTTTTTAAATAATGGAATTATTTAGCAGCTTTTCTGTCAATATTACCAACAAGCAGCGTAGGACACTGTCACCCTAGATGAGTCACTTTCTGTATAACAGTGAAACTGCAACAAACCTAAATACATGAAGATACATTTTTATTTTGCTCCTCATATTTTCATTTAAGAGACTTAATGTTAGAAATATTCCACATATGTCACCACATGGAGTTCTGCAGGAAAAGAAATCAGATGGAAATGTTTGCTGTCAGAAGACAAGATGCAGCCGGTTTTCTATATAGTGTTTGATTCGAGTCACATCAGCTTCATCAAAGCAGACCAAACTTCCAACTTGATTTTGATGTCACCAACATCCCATAACATTTGGCACGGATTAAGAGCTCATTTTGGACTGTGTACAGCATATACCCAAAACTTCTGGCTCAAGGATCCGTATTTAGATACACCTGCATTATCTGACAGCATACAGTGTGGGATGAACATCACCAAAAATACAACATCTAATTCCACCCCCGAGCACTCCCAAGAAAATGATGCAAGCGAACACAAAAATCTCCAAACTCAGCCTCCCCCAGGATCTACCCCCGCTGCCCTCTTGTTATTGAAAATGCATGCGGTTACAAAGATCCTCCCTCCTTTTGACAAATTTATGAGTGCTTGAAAGATTAAACGTGACCTTTGTTGGGTTTTACTGGTGAATGCTGCACATACGGATTATACAGCATATCACAAACCTTTGAGGGCAGTTACACATGAACACCTGTTCGCACATATGCATAAACACTGCACAGCAAAAAAAAAAAAAAGCTTCTAAGCCTTTACTGAAAAGCAGGAGGGCTGGCGTTCCATGTCACAGCCATGACAAATGACAAGAGGATTCCATCTTCCTAACAAGCACCTTCTGATCCAGGTCCCTGAGGATGAGCAGACCTGCATCTCGCTCGCTCTCATAAATACACTCCACCAACCGGGTTCATGACAAGTTCTCACAACAGAGACAGGCTGGAAACATTTCTTTGGGGACAGCGCTGATGCATTCTGGGAAATGTATGCCTTGCGGATAAAATGTGGACACTGCAATGCATCAATGTTAACAGAAATCTTGTGAGTAGCCTAATATTCTATTGATGAATATACTGTCATATTGACGCACAGAAAAAAACTGATTCATGCCCCACGTTGCAGATTCACATCACGGTTCTCCTTCGTACGTGCGTAGATGTCAAAAATTGACTACTGCAAGTGTGGTGAGAGTCGGTTTAATAATACCGAATGATAAATTAAATATTGCTTATGTTCAGCTGAACGTGCTGCCTTTATTCATAACTCATGCCATCAGAGAACCTCTCTGGAGACTTCAAAAGCTACTCGAACTCATTATCATGTGCGCCTCTATCACTGAATCGGGCACAGTTACATCTCCATCTACTGCTGCCCAGGGCTACATTTCCGTTCTGTGTCTCACATCAACTTTATGAAAAAAAAAGCCTACAATACATTAAAGGAAAATGACATTTAACGCTCTGACCAAAGGCAATGTGGCAAATGCTGTAATAGTTTGGGTTTGTTTATGGTTTTCAATAACAACTTCCTTCTGACAGGTGCAGAGCATTTCTGAGCGCGGATGTGAAACAATAGATGATGTCAGCGCTTGGGGCGGTGTAAGTGAACATGACAGATGATTGGATATTTTAATGACACGGTTTCATTTGCATATTAATGAATTCTCCCAATGAACCAACAAAGTGATACCTCAGAGAGGAATGGATATGTCTTATGCAACACCCTCTTAACGCTGGTGAGAAGAACTCATTATTTATGAATGTTAGGCCGGTTTGAGCTGATTTCCATACTTTAAGGGAAAAAGGAGGATCAAATCCCGAGGGCTAATTTGCTAATAGACTTGCAAATAGTTTATCATGAGGGACGACAGAATCAGGAGGTCAGATGTTGCGCAGCAGCTGACTTTTTAATGCACAGTGAGAAATCTGTGTCAATTAACAAAACCTGATGCAGATTCATAATTGAAGATTTAAGTGTTCCTTATCTCATTAAATCACCAAATCAGCATATTAATGGATGATGAACTAAAATCGCCATTTCATAGAAATAATCCCTTAGAGAAAACAGCTAAGACAATATCTTAGCCAGCCTCTATGAACAGATACACAAAGCAAATATAAAAAGTGGCCCTTAGGGGTGCATCAGGTAGTAACAGCACTCCTGACTGATAACAAGACAATCAACCACAAATTGCCCACTCAACAGCATCAGGTTTCTTTTTAAATGCTTTAAATTTCAGACACCACACATAATAGGACCACAAGAAAGATGGAAGGGTAAAAAAAATCACACTGGCAATTAACAAAATTCTAATTGGACACTTGTTTATAAACATCTAATTAATCTATCTTGGTTGAACATCTTAATGATAGTTATTGTATTCAGAGTCTCTGTGCCCTGTCCACCTCTTTGCTAAGCATCAACAACTCTTAACATAAGATAATTGGTTAAAAAAAACATAGAACATTAATCTTTGATGAAAGTGTAAAAATTGTGAATAGGATAACAACATGTTATGATTTTTCCAATGCAATGCTTATTCAGTATAAAAAAAAATATCCTGCTTAATCTACAGAAAAGAAGAAATTGGCAGCTGTTATCAGAATTTCTTCATTATAATGTATTTCATAGTCTGTAAACTGAGGGTGAATTTAATGCTTATATGCCAACCCACTTGAACAATAAAAACATAAAGAGAGGAAATAAATCACCTGATGAGTAACATTCCCAGAAACAACACAATGTTATTCGCACAAAATACCACTCAAGCATCAAATGACACTAAAATAATAATAACATCACTAAATAAGTAAATACTAATGCTTACAGCGCAAATGATTTTTTTTTAGTAAACGTGCGTTTAAAATCCGGCGTACTTAAGTTGTTACGCGCATTCACAAGTAGGCTACTTTGTGAAGATTCTTTGTAATTTAAGCAATGAGAGAATAAATAACATGTACACTGTAAATAAAACTCTTAGGCGATTTTCAATCAAGAACACGACGAAAAAGCTTGCACAATCTGAAGGAAAGCCGCCCTTTGAGCCTGTTGCGCTGCGCACCTCATGGCACGCACGCTTGACATTCTCACTCCAATAAACACAAGCTTCGTGCAAACCGAATTGATGACAAGGTTTCCAGTGGAGACAGCTGATGGCATGTTTTGCAGACATTTATAAAATACGTTGCGCGCAAATGTTTTTGTGCACCGGCACCCGCTTCTATCTACAGTCGCTTCTGTCTGTTCAAGCATTTGGCACAGCGATGGGATTGAAGCGCATTACTTTTACATGCGTTTGGGTAGTTTCACGCGAATTAGCATCTACTACACGTGCTTCAACGCAAAGCCCCGTTGCTACTGGAACAGTCGTGCCTTGCATTGGGAAAATCCAATATACTGTCATTATTTAGCATCGTTCATTGCATATGCATATAGAGTCCACGAACTCTCCAAAACGACTAAATGTGGGGTGGGGGGAGTCTATCGTTAGGCTTTCGTAAACACTCTTACCTCTAGCCATCGCATAGGGCAGCAGGATAACCAGGACCGCGAGGAAGCCAAAGCAGGAGTATCGTCCCTTCTTCCCAAAGCGTCCCATCATCACTGCGCTTCTCTCCTGCGTCCCCAACTAAACCGGGGAGCCGCTCGCGTGTGCCGCTCTCATGCATGTGCCGTGCGTCTCCGTGGCTTCTGTAACAGGTCCCTCCCGTAGCGATAAACCCGAAGTTCTGCGTGAAATCTCTCTCATCCGCGCGCTGAGTGAGTGTCTCGCGCATCCGTGAGACTGGAATAATGAAGCCGGTGCGCGCTGGCCAATAGCGAAGGGTGATTGAGGGCGGAGGGAGCGCAGCGGCTGTCCTTCACCCCGCTGCTCGGATGCGCTGCGAAGTGACCAGATGTGCCTGAGTAAGAGATGATACATGAGCATACATGTCAGATGTCGGCTAAATTCGAGATGACATATGAACAGCTGGTTGTGTTACAGTGATTTCATCACAGATCGTGTCGGGCTCCTGGGGGCCACTGGGATGAGAGCAACGCTGCGCACACCCGAGCAGAGCCCGTGGCGTCTCTCGTGCGTAATCTGCGTGGAGGAAGAATAGATGTTTAATTAAGCAATAGAACATGAGCAAAAGTGTTGTCGTACTTAAGTCTATAAAGAAGTAATTGGTGTCGAGTAATTTACATTTCAGACAGTAATAAGCCAATATGTTTTGTATTCACATAGTCTATGAAAAATATTATAAATAAGCTAAACGTCAAGCTCACGTAGAAGAATAAATGTTGAAGCAATATCACATGAGCGAGAGTGTATAACAATAATTGTTATCGAGTAAGTTTCATTTCAGATAATAGTTCAGATAATCGTTTATTTTGTATGTATAACGTTTGCAATTACCCAAACTGTCTCGATAAGTGTATCGCACAGACTAAAAATTATGAAATAAAGTTTAAGTCGAAGAAATAACCGTTCTGCTGGAAATCGCGTGATAACATCCGAATCGGCTGTGTGGAATCAATAAACTCCATTTCACCCAGTCCAGGTTTCCCATCTCACTTCCCGCGCTTTGATGAGAGAAACCCACTATAAGCCATAGGCCTAATTAAGAAAAGAAAACATTTGCTTTCCATTTGAGTTGTCTGTTGTTGTGTTATTAATAATTGTGATAATAATAATAGGCCTAGGTAATATAGACATTAATTATTGAAAGGCTATTACAGTTTGAGGTCACACTTTACAGTGATCATGTTACTGTGTATATAATTAACTACAAGCACGTTAAATATGTTAATATAAATAATAGTAATTAAAAGCTGCTTGTAATCACACATTGCTTGGTTTATTATTAAGGATGTAATTGAATAGGACTATTCAAGACTAGGGGGCCATATATAAAAGCTGAAGAATAAACAGGCTAAGAGTATGATATGTGTAAACATGTTCATTGAAATGTTTTACCTGTGATATCATGTAGTCTTAAATTTTACAATTTGCATAAAGATACACATAGACATCTCCAATGTGCAATTCTGCAAGCATAATTGCATGCCCCTGCCATAAGCTCTAAACTCCGAGGATTTTCTTTCCAGTGATAATTTAGTCCACTCAGATTTGATTTTGATCTGGCCACACTTTCATCCATAATTATTTAGACTCCAAATATGAATTTGACATTTAATTATAAGAGAGCAGCTGATCCTCTCTTTTAAATGGGCTGGAAGTTTTTCCCAATGGAATTCCTCCACATACTTAGAGAACTGGATTGTGATTGCTGTCAACCACCGATTCAACCACCACAGGGCAGAGATCTGAAGCCCTGTGGTGTCATTTTGTCAGCCAGTTCAAAAGATTAACAACATATTTCAATGGCATAATATCAAAAAGTATCTGTCTCTCTTGTAACGAGACTGGACTAGATGGTTAGAATCCAATAATGATGCTGATTAAACAGGCCTCCCTACAGCTATGAATTAAGGGCATGATATTCATAGTGATGTAGACTAGAAGGTCACGATGGGACCCCAAGCTGAGATTACAGTACATTTGGGAGAGACCACCAAATGAAAAAGCCCAACACACCACCTCACTGCTGCGCTTCAAGGCTATTCCTATTCCGTAACATACACTGCTAGCTCCTCTAAGAGCACCCACTGAGAAAAAGCATCGACACAATAGACCTAAAGCCCTTGTTAATATGCAATTTGTCCCACTGTGGCCTGATTACTCTGTGTGCATGTGTGTGCTTGTGTGTTTGACCTTGTCTAACGGGGTTAAATGTTTAACAGGCTTTGCGCAATAGACATGATGATGCTTTAAATATCACAAAGCTCTATAAAAGCGACACCATGGCCTCTTTCCCTCAGGACAAGATACAAAAGTCACAGTTGTCCTTTTAATAGGCAGTGTCTACAGAGGACACCATCAGGGAGAATGAGACTGAATATTTGTATGGTCCATTAGCTGTCCTCTAAAAATGAGACAGAGAAAAGCAAACATCAAGAGCAGGCACTTATTTTATTATGGGCCATCTACTGTTGCTATGGTTACTTAATATATTATCTACAGTGGGTACAGAAAGTTTTCAGACCCCCTTAAAAATTGTTGACATCACATTGACATCACAATATCACATGGTCCTAAGTATTCAGACCCTTTGCTCAGTATTTAGTAGAAGCACCCTTTTGATCGAATACAGCCAAAGACTCACTTTTCGCACCTGGATTTGAGGATCCTCTGCCATCCCGTGAAACAACACAAGTTGGAACCAAATTCACCTGTCTCTGATACGCAGCCAAAGATTTGCAGTAGAAGTTTAGCTTGATGTATTAAAAGTTAGATTTTGACTGCACTCATGCTGCTACTGTAATCTATCTTTTGTTTTAACTCTTCAACTCTTTGATTCTTGTCATATTCTTTCACCAGGAGCTCATTGTTGCGCGCCACATGCTGTTACAGTAATTGGCATGGGGGAACACATTTGTTAATGTCTTCTGCTGGCCTATATAAAATATGCACATGCACTTACAAACATACGTTTGGTCTTGTAAGACAAAGAAAAATCACTTTACACATGCAGTGCGACCCCAGAAAGCGGTTTGAAAGTCAGTGACACAGGCATGTCAAAGCTGTTTAGCTCTCCTTAATGCATGCACCCCATTGAGATAAACGCCAATTTCTGCCCACAGACGTGGGGAAAATCCGTAAAGGGCCTGATGAGAATGAAAGCACAAGAGTGAGAACTGCCGAGGTCTACCAGTGGGGAAAAAAATAAAGAAAAACCAGGAGGTTATGGACTCTACAACCAACATGAACACATCATCTTTATAGTATATGATATGATGACTGCATGGCTCATACTGTATGACACACATTAAATTACCATTAGTGGAGGAAACAATCTAGAATAGTCTATGCTGCTATGTTATTTCAATTCAATTTCGCCTATACAGTGAGAGGTGAAAAATGCCTTGAATTTTAAAACATTGCGAGTTTAAAACCAGCTATACTATACTTTAGCACCATATACAGCACTATCATCAGTTTGTACCCAGAAAAAAAAAACCTTTTTGTCTCCTGGAGGGAGAGAGCAGAAAAGCAGTGAAACCCCAAGGCCTCTGTTCTGATCTGTACTTCATGTATTGTTTATTAATGCCACATTCATTTTAATAGATTCAGTTGACTGGTCTTGGAGAGGATCACGTCTAACAATGCAGCGACAGCAGTCTAATGAGTGATTTAAAACAGAATCTTTGATTTTTTCTCCACTCTGAATGCGTCTGTAGAGGCCAGGATGTGTTTTGTTTTCAGTTCTTGTTTTTTTCCACTATTTTCTGACTCAAAGCTTTGCCTCAGAGTTAGTCTGAAAGCTTTGGTCAAAGGCTATTCTTCTGTAAGTTGTTCCACTGCTTTTTTTTGTCTTCCACCTTTTCTCTTGGATATGTTTTTAAGTGTTTGGACATACTGCAATTAGGGCCCTGTCCCCAGGTAATGTAAACCTTTGATAATTCACTCTGTGCCTTGTGATAGGCCCTGTGCCTCAGGCCTTGTGCTCTAATTAAAGAAAAACTCAAGTTGCATTCGCTTGCCTTTTATGTGTGTGCCTTTGAGAGGTTGCATACTGTAGAATTTCCAAGGATCGATGCGTAACAGATTCAAGAACGCTCTAAAGTGGTCTAAATACGAATATGTTTAAATTTGGTCTGCATCTGTCAGATGAGTTGAATGCTGGGAACAAAAGAAAGTTGCGGTTGCCTGCAGTTTTCAATACTTCTTCCTACTTCCCACTTCTCTCACATTCAAATCTCTGTGCATCACTCCTTTTCAATTTAGACTTACACTGTAGATTTACAGTAGGTCTGTGTAAAATTAACACCCTGTTGCATTAGCAAGAGGGTTTGCATCGAAACTCCAAATTTGCACTGAACTGATTCTGTTGCTATAGAAAGAACCAAAACAGGCTTTAATTACTTCCTCAGGTATTTAGATTGATATAAATATTCATGCTGTGTGTCACTGATCATAGGACTAAATTCAGACTTGTCAAACAAGAGGAAGATGCAAAGTAATCCTCATAAAGCTATTAAAAGCAGTGCATAAAACCTGAATTGATTTGAAGATTTCTATAGAGGGCATATATAGTGAAACATACAAATATTTATGTTTCTGAAAAACCCTGAGAGTGATGAAAGTGGTTGAATTGATTCATCTCTATCTGATACTCTTGGTAAAAGACCGCATCAAATGGCTGAATAAGATAAGGGTTACATTACTGCCTTCAGAGACACACCAAAACCTATGTAGTTAAATTATAATATAAAAACATAATTAAACCATTTATAATCTTAAAAGAATAGTTCATGTAAAATGAAAACGTTGACATTTACTCACTCTCATGTTTAAGATGTATTACTTTCATATTTCTGTGATACAAAAAAGAGTGTTTTTCAGAAATGTGGTGAAATACATTTTGGATCTGCACAAAGCTGAATGGGATTTGAGAACTGTGGCACTGGGAATTTAGCAAAGGTTCAAATCACTGAATCAAATCAAATCACTCAGCAAACAAAATCATACAAATTTGAGGGTAAGCAAATTACAGTTTTTTAAATCGTTCCAAAATGCAACTTGTATGTTAGCAAAATAACTAAGTTTAGATCAAAAAAAAAGAAAAGAAAAAGAAAATGTTACATATATCTCATTTGCTACCTGGTCGCATGGCATAAACATACCTTAGTGCACATTTTAGTGAGACACAAAATATGTACCAATAAGTACATATCACTGCAGTTTCCAAAAGAAATGAACACTAGAGGCAGTAAAACCTCTTTTATTCCTTTTTTTACACAAATGTAAAGAATTTTGATTAATAAAGCGTAATTGTTCACAATTAATTGAAGAATATCATGTTATGACTTCAAAGCAATATTAATATGCAGCTATATCTGAAAACTGATGCTTTTGGACGTTAGAATCACACATATCCAGCTTCATATCTATGGTTTTTTCATAGACGATGGGTTTATTTGTTAGCTCACAGAGTGCAAATGTACTTGACAGGTGAGGAGCTCTGGTTCGAATCCTGTGTAACTACAGTCTGACACAAAACTGTTTAAATATGCATAAAAAAAGTTGAAATGGCACAGTCGCATCAAGAAATTCTTTTTTGATGTAGGGCATATTCCCAACATGATAGAGAATCAACGTTTAGCAACAGTTTACGGATATTTCAATTTCAAACCACAGCAATACATACCTATATCACTGTAATAAAAATGTACCAGGGTTCACAGATTTAGAGGACTCTGTGAAAAAAGAAAAGGTTCACTGTGCGGCCAGTCCTCGGTATTCCCTCTTGCCTTCTGATCAGTTATTTGAGTGCACAGAAAACACTTGTCCTTCTGCTCTTTCAATCATTTCATTGAGAGGAAATATTTAAAATTACTCAGATTGACACACCTAAAGTGTTTGCTGCACTACGTGTCCTTCATCTATTTTCTGATGAGCACACAATGTCCATTCTATTCCAATTAAGCACTGAAGGAGAGCCTGTTCTTGTTCTCCTCTGAGGCTGAGAGACAAGGAGCAAGGTTAGTTAGAGTTAGGGGGAAGGCTCCTGAAGTGTGCAGTCTTTCAAAATGACAAATGTAAATTTTTAACCTTGTTTTTTTTTTTTTGGAGAAAAACGTTTGAGAGGTAAAAAGTGATTGTGAATGTAGCAAGTTTCTTGGGGGTGTCCAAAATTCCAGGTTAGATTAAATCCTCTTGTTGCATTTTGCAAAATACAAACTGAAAACTACAACAGGGAATTTTAAATGTAGATTTGTGTTAGCTTACCAAATAAGATTTCCAAATTCCTCAAAACCAATCTTTACGCTTGCCACTGGGTCAAATACAAAAGAGGCTATGTACTCAATGAATAACTACATCCCACAAACACTATTTAAAATATCACATTTTAACTAAATGCACTTGTTTTCTATTAACACCTTTAATTCAATCAACATCATGAATGAAAAGGTTAATCTGTGAAGGATACATTAGATTGTGTTTTAGATTGGACAAAACATGGAGAAAGCAAGCACACTACACCACAAGGATATAGAGAAAAAACATTTCACATAAAACGAAATGCTGATGAATGCTCCATTACATTTACATTTACATTTATTCATTTAGCAGACGCTTTTATCCAAAGCGACGTACAAGTGGGGAAACAGCAAG